>PVJH01029547.1:0-25881 GCA_004026705.1 Nesogale talazaci
AGCTGTCCCAGCACGTGGTTCCACTCCCACCTCGTTCCCCAGCAAGTGGCCCTGATTGAAGACTAAGGATGATAAGAGGGCGAGTTGGAAACAAGTCTGAGATGTTAAGTTGTAGCCAGGGAAGCACTCTCGTGGGCCCATGACGAGTTTTCACGATGAGACTGACCTGCTAGCCCCCTGCTAACATGGCTATGGGGAAAGGAGGCTGCCCTGAGCTTGAGGCTCAGCGGTGAGCCAAAGTGGCGTGGGTGTCCTGGCTCCAACTGCGGGTTCTTCTCAGCGGCTGTGGAGGGAGTGGAAGGCATCTTCTTCCTGGCTTACAGACAGAATGGAAGAGGGTAGAGTTGTGGAGCCCCTACCCAAAGGAGGCTGGTGACACAGCCCATGACAACTCAGGCTGCTAACCACTAGGCCAGCAGTGTGAATCTACCAGCTGCTCTTCCAGAGGAAAGTGAGACTTCCTTTTCCCATAAGATTCACAGCCTCAGAAGCCCACGGGGGAGTTCCGCCCCACCCCATCCCATGGGGCTGCCACGAGTGGGCATGACCTGAATCTGGCACCAGGCGCTCTGTGGCTGCCCCCCCCCCCCTTATTCACTTCTCAAAGAAACTCTGGGTGGGGAAGGGGGTGTCTTTATGGCCATTTGATGAGGGAGCTTCAAAAAGTTCACGGAGAAATTCCATTATTTCCTCACTCCGTTTCTTCACACCGGAGTGCAGGAGAGAGACCTCACATCCAGAGAAGCGCCTTGAGGGAAAGAACAGTTTGTGACCATCCACACAGGTGCTTTCCATCCCACTCTTGAGGCCTAACTGGGCCTTGGGTCGAAGAGCACACCTGTGACTTGGCTCTGAACCACATAGGCATCGGTCACCCGAGACTTGTCGGCGTTGAAATGCCTGCACTGGGTCAAGGGCATGAGTTTGCACTCATGAGACCTGTGTGGCAGAGGAAGATGGAGGCTGAGGTTCGGAGAGGGGGAAGACATTGCCAAGGTGACAGAAGATGGAAGAACCCAGACCCCAGCTCAGGTCTGCACAGCTCCGAATCCCACACCCCTTCCACCTCCCCACCTTGGATGCTGCAGGCGTCATCATGGCGTGATCCAACACGTAGAGGTTCAGATGAGGGGAGACCCAACCCCCCAGCTTTCTGGGGACAATCTTCTCCTGTGAGTCTGTTCTGCATACTTCCCAGGCCCCGTTCGCCCCGCTGGACCACAGCTCTGCCGGCACCACCCGGTTGCTCCTAAATGCTGGGATGGTCTTTGCGTCTCTGCAGAACTTCCAAATCTCAGAGACCACAAGCCACCATGTGCTGTCAGGACAGAGCCCTGGAGGTGCAGTAGTTCTGTTGAGCCCAGGAGGTGGGGAGGGTCTGGGAAACCTGGGATGGGGACATGGATTCGGGGGTCATGGGGATAAGAACTCCCAGGGCTAGGAAAGAGGGTCAGGGGGGCCCGGTAAGGAAGTGACATTTGATGACGCCCTTGAAGGAGGCAACCTGGAGGGGAAAAAGGGTGTTCCAGACCAGCAGCCAGAGCAAAGACCCTGACAAGGAGAAGGAGAAGAAAGGAAGAGAAAAAAGAAAGAGGGGAAGAAGCCAACCTGCCACGAATGAAGAGAGGAGCCAGCAAATCCCCTATGAGCCCTCGCGGCAGAAGGCCAGTGTCCCAGCAGGTAAGCAGAGCCAAGGCTCTCAGGATGAGCTGGTGGCTGTGGAACATGAGGAGGAAGGGGAATAAATGTTCGCGTCGACTATCCCTGACAATGGAGAGGCCGGCGATATTCGATACTCGTCCTTCCCGCTGGCTAACCAGCTGAGTGTCATACAATCCGAGAAGGAATTAAGATGAGAATAACCATCCACATTAAAAAAGAAAAAATCATGCCGGGCCACTTGTAGAAGCCGATTTTTATGTCTTGTCTCAGGGGGTCAGCGCCATCACCCAGAAAAGGGAATGCTGCCAGTGTTGCTGCTTTATGGACGAGGAAATGGAATCTGTGGGGCATGATGAATGAATCCACGGCATCTGAAGGCTGCGTCTGAATGGGTACTGCCCATTAACATCTCCACACCCCTCCTCTCTCTCTCCAACCTGTGCTCTGTCAATTACAATACGGGAAATGTGGCGCTTACAGTCTACACATCACTCTATAAGCTCCTCCCCAGTGTCAATCTACGGACCAGCGTTCTGGATTGAGCTGTATTCCCCCTGAGCATGTGCTGGCCTCCTGACCGTGTCCCTGTGGAAGGGGCTTTCTTTGTGGGGTCGGTGAGGTCCTAGCAGTGTGGGATGCGTCTTAAACCTCATCACCTCTGAGCTGAGGAGAGAACAGCACTGAGAGACACGCGGGAGGGGAGACAGCTTCCGTGGCAGGGTCAGTAAGGAACCAAGGAGCGCCGGCGGACAGACCTCTAGTCTCAGCAAGAAAATGAACTCTTGTTCCCTAAAACGACTCACTGTGGGTCTTGTGTTATAGCAGCATTAGGAAGCTCACAAACCAAACTAAACTCCCTGCCATTGAGTGCCAGTGACAACAGAGGGCGGGGTAGAAGGGCCCTTTTGAGTTTCAAAGACTGTAACTTTTTATGGGAGTAGAATACCTCCCCTCAGAAGCTGGGGTGGTTTTGAACACTGAACCAACAGGGCTCCCCCTATGACGTTCAGGTAATAATACAAAGTATTTCCCTGGCTACTGTGTTGAGGACAGACTGCAGGGGACACCCAGGAGTCCAACCTGAAGAGGACTGAGTCAGTAGTTACACTAATAAGGCTGCCGAAGCTGTGGTGAGGCAGCTGGAAGGGGACGGGCCCCAACAAGCGTCCGTCAGGGTAGAATGAGAAGGCAAGAATGAATGGGCCTGGGGTCTAGAGAGAGGAAAGCCTAACAGGTCCCTCCTGGGAATTGGGGAAGAGGTGGGAGCATTCTCTTCAGGGGAAGCAGGCGCTGCAGAGACCAGAAGCAGAAGAGGGAGTGGAGACTGTCTGTGCTGCAGCTTGCTGGGAAGGCGAGAGGACGGAGTCAGGCATGCTCCCAGCCCGCTGCTGCAGCTCCCTCTGCCTCTCCGGGACAGAGCAGGGGTGTCCCGTCCCATGCACCCTCTCTATACTGAACCGTGACAGAGAATCTGTATGTGACGCATTTACAGAGGCAGCCTGCCACATCTCATTCCTATGGAGTGGCTGGTGGCTTCAAACCTCTGACTGTGGGGTTGGCAGCCTTAAATACAGCCTGTAGCCACCACACCACCAGGTCTCTCCAGCCTTCTCTTCAAACCTCAGAGCACCCTATCATGTACCCACTCACACACTGGATGCTACAGGAAGCCTACTATGTGCCAGACATGAGGTGCAGCCATCGCACACCGAGGTGTCGTTTCTGGGGTGAGAAACCCAGGCATGGGGCTGTGATCCAAAAGGTTGGTGGTTCAAAACCTCCAGCTGCTCCTTCTGGAGAAAGGTGGGGCTTTCTAACCTTGCAACCTTGTCGATCCACAGGGGGCAGAGGTTTTTCATTTTTATCCGTCCCCCCTTACTTATAAAGGAATGTGGTGCCCTGGTGGCATAGTGGTTACAGGTTGGACTGCAATTCTGAAGGTCGGCAGTTTGAAACTACCAGATTCTGCTCCTTGGGAGAAAGACTGGACTTGCTTCTCCCACAGATAGTTACGGTCTCAGAAACGTGTGCGCAGCTCTGCCCCGTCCTTTCAGGTCACTCTGAGTCGACAGTGACTCTGTGCAGGGAGAGTGAGAGTTACTCAGGAATCGTCAAAGCACCCATTCAAGGAACATTGCTGTGTCTTTTGCAAGACCCCAGGAAAGACCACCCTACCCCTGCCCCTATTTAATAAGCTGTGAAGTTCATTTGCCCCTTGAGGCAGTACCCGAAGGTTGTTTTTCAGGAGGCTTGTTCTCATTGATCACCCAGCCCAAGGGATTGCTGAGTGAGTCTGTCCCAGAACCTGGTACACCCCCTGCCCCTTTCTCATAGCTTTCTTGCTCCCCCACCCTCCCTGCTGTCTTCTCTGTCTCCTTCTACAAGATCGGCTGAGCTCACGCCTCTGCGAGCCCTAGACTAGGACACCGCCTTGCCCTCTGAGAGCTTACACTGGTTTGGGGTCCTTTGTGGAGTAAGCTGGCCTCTGTCATTTAGGCCCATAGATCATATATAATAAGCAACAGCAATTTCCAAAGATCCTCAAATCGCAACGTTGTTAGCAGGCGCAGTCACCCGATGGATGCAGTCTCTCTAAGACGATCTTTCAAGTCCAGACGACTCCCTTTCCCCAGGACGGGTCTGCTGAGTCTGCCTGCAGGCAGAGGCCTGGCATGGCTGCCCCAGCCCCTGGAGTGTGTGGCTGCAGCAGCCTCACGTGGCTGTGCATTGCTGCCCCCTGCTCCTTCTGTGTTCTGGAGCAGCAGCAGCAGCAGCAGCAGCAGGAGCCCAGGATGCGATGCTTAGTTCCTGATCAGGAGCTTGTGTTTATATTTATCCTGCTAACTGCAGGGGGCTGTTTATACCCAGAGAAACAAACTCCCAGGAGAGCCGAGCGGGCAGCCAAGGACTGGGCTGTTTCTGTCGGACCTGCTGGGTTCTGCAGCCGAGTCCACGATCTCTGGCCCCAGGATCTCATGGTGCTCTCTGGGGGGTTCCCCAGCCCCACCTGGGCTCTGGGGGCAGGGTGGGGTCTAAGTGTTCCTGGGGCACTTGGTGGTTAAGCAGGCTCGTTGCTTCTTGGGAGCACCCAGACCAGGCTCAGCCCCAAGGGCTGGAGCCTTTGCAAACTAGCCATATTTCTCCTCTCAGTCAGATGCAACCCAACACCTGAGTACGTAGCAGGTGTTCAATAAACCAAAGAGGCTTCTTGGTTTTAAAAATCAGGATCTTGATAAATTGTCAAATATCTGTCCCTCTCTCCCTCCTTGCTTGTTCCTTTTCCAGGAGAGGTTGTGCAGGGGAGGGGTTTTCTGGACACTGGACTTGTTCTGGGGTCCTGCAGTTGACTGGGGGGGGGGACCTCTCAGGCACCTGGGGGCCATTGCACAGAATCTAGTTCTGTGCACAGAGCAGAGAAATCCCTGGCAGCACTTTGCAAGGCCAGGAGAAAGGCCACCTGGGTTTCTGCTCTCTGCAGAGGGCATGAGGGGGCTGGTGTGGGGAGCGGGTGGGAGGCAGTGCTTGATCAGAGAGGAGCAGCCAACAGGCTGGGGCAGGCAGGCTCGGTGGTGTCCAGTGCTGGTTACCAGTCTATCGTATTTCTGGTGGAGAGACTCTGGTCCCTCCCACGCGGCACGTGTCCTGAGAGGCAGTCTTTGAGGAGGAAGACTGAGTTTTTTTGAGCAGATGGAAGCCTGTGGGTAAAGTAGACCCGCATTCCACAGGGCTGCCATGGTTTTATTTCCCCCCCAGAAGTAGTTCACCAGGCCTTTCTTCTCCGGTCGTCTCTGGGTATACCAGAACTTCTATCTTTGCGGTTAGCGGATGCGCACGTTCAAGGTCTGCAGCCCTCGGACTTCAAGAGCAGCCGTGTGCACGTGTCCGCCCTTCCTCACAGATCCGTGCCAGGTTGCAACCCCTAGCCCCAGCGTCGGCACTGCCCTCCCCGCCCCTCCCCCAAATCATTATCAGCACAGAGGACAGCGACATTAGTTTAACTCTGTGCAGTGCACAGCACTGCAGCTGCCTGACAGTCTTTTGGTTTTACAGAGAAGGTTCACACACACTTTAGTCCCCTCTCTGAGCCAGTACAATTGTCCTTGGGTTTCCCAAAGGCACCGGGTAGGGTCGCTCAGCAAGGTAGCACGGAGGGACTGTCAGAGTCGGGGCCAGCGGCTGGCTCTGTTTCCCCACATCCTCCCAGACAACACTGCCGGCCGGGCACAGACACCCTCCAGAGCTCAGCTTCACCACCTGGCTCTCCCAGGATGTGCTCTCGGGGAGAAGGAGCAGAGAGTGCAACCAGCAAGGTCACTGCCCAGGGCCTGGCCTTCTGGGAGCTGGGCCAGCATGCTGGTGGGATGGAACCTAGCTCATTCCCCACCCCTACTCCCTTCCCTTGGTGACAATGATTTTGGAGATCTGTAAAGGGATGGTCCCATTCTACAGTCCCTCCTCATGGAGGGAAATTCCATTCAGCTTCCATTCTTAGAGCTGTGTGCCACGGAGAGCCGGTGGGCAGAGGGTCTCTGGATTGATGGGCCAGGAGGAGGTACTGTCTCTGCTCTTGGTAGTAGGGGCTCCCCCAGCTGGGATGCCGAGTTCTCAGGGCCGGCTGCTCCCCCTCACCTCTCAGGGGCAGCAAATGTCAGACAACACGCTGGGAAGGTCACCACCATCTTTCACCTCTCTTTCCACTGGTGGACCACTGCCTTTGAGGAGGCCACCATGAAGACACAAAAGCAGAGTGTGGCCCTGAGCTTGGACACACAGCCCCCACGGCACTCCCCTAATCACAGCCACTTGGTGTCTCAGGGATAGCGTGAGACCCAAAGCAATGCCACTGCCTCAATGACTCGCAGTTTAGTGGTCTAGCGGAAGCTTCCTGTGGTGCGTGACATCACCTGTTGTCCATTTGAGACTGAAGAGTGAGGGGTGGACTTTAGTCGTCAGTCAGGTTCCAGCTTGCTGACCTCATTTGGAGGAACTAAGGAGATACCTAGCTCGCTGGAGGAAGGAAGCAGACTCACCCCCTGGGACACACTGCAGCTGACAAAACACATGGAGCTAGGCTAGAGCCCTGGACCTGGAGGAGCCTCATATGGAGACCCCTGCTGGCACTGAGATGCTTACAATGCCACTGGATCCACAAGGCTTCCCACCCACTGGCCTGTGCTCTTCCTGCCTTTGGCATCATTGCATGTGTTTTGTGAGTCCAAAGAGGGCTGTATAGATTGGTATCAGATATAGGGGCTAACATCAGACTTATGGACTTGGTCTGGTCTGGGCTGGGATGTTTTCTTAATAGTCAATTGCTCTTGTATAGAAAGTTCTCTCTTACACACATATGAGTGTCTATGAATTTGTCTTTAGTCAACCCAGACTAGCACACTTCTATTTGAAGAATGGCCTCATTGGCAGGCCCCACAGACCAGTATTTCTCCAGGGCTTGCACCATGCTCGCTCTGATACAGGGGTTCTTGATGGAGGAGTAGGTCTCGGCAAGCCTTTCTCTCTCATTCCACCTTCCCGGCCTCATGGCTGGCTGGTATCTTGTTTCCAGGCTTCCTACTGAAGCATCCCAGTCGTGGGTACTTTCCTATCTCAGTAACTCAGAGCCTGCAGAAGCTGTAATTTCGTGGGGTTTGTGTTAAGTGTCCTTTGTTGGCAGATGTGGGCTCAGTTTCAGCACTCTGTAATTTTCCAGCCTCCTAAACTCTCTTTCCAACCCCCAGACAACCCAATTACTCACTCACTTACATGGCCTTCTTCTGGTCAGGGTGTGTGTGTGTGTGTGTGGGGCGAATCCCTGGACAAGGTCCTGTGTGTGGGGTGGTAGGGCGGCGGCAGTGGTGGCTGCAATCTTTATGACAACCTTTGACATATACTTCTCTCCAAGGAATACTGTGTATCTAACAATAGAGACACTTAGGGGGAAAATGCCTGTAATATAAGTAATGGTGCCCAAAGCAAGGTCCAAAATTTATGCCAGAAAAAAAAAGATTCATCATCAAATTTTGGTAGTAGTTTCATGCCAGAGGAAATACAGTCTATTTTTCCTTTCACTTTTTTGTGTATCTATTTTCCCAATGAGCTAAAAAACACTTCATCGCATCTCTAGCTCCATAATGGCAGAGCAGACCCGACTGGATGGAAAGAAAATCACACACGTGAGATGCTGACAAGGTGGGGTGGGGAGTTAGGTGTCAGGTGGTGGGGTGACAGGATAACCAAAGTGTTATGGCAGAAGTTGTGGGAAGGTGGGTCACCAAAACCTGAATGATGAAGGTGGGCTCCCCAAAGGAGGCAGATAATGAATGCTACGTAGATTTGGGGTCCATGAAAGGAGAGGGCCTCCCAGGCAGAGGGCTGGGGTGAGTGGAGACCGGGGGTGGCCCAGTGCAGAATTGGGCTGACTAGTTTGGACAGAACTGAAGGTGCATCGGGGATGGGGTCGAGTCAGGGGGGAGAAAGCTATTGTCTGCCACAGAGTGGGTCCTGAACAGTCGTTGGAAAATATCATCTTGGTGATAGAAATAGAGCTGGGGACTCACATGACAGAATTTTGCCAGAGCAAAGACTTCTTGCAAATGCCTTTTACAATAACACAGAAGGTTACCATATACATGGACTGCTGCGGAGACAATACACAGAAATCAAAGTGAATGCATCTGTGGGGAAAAATGATATAAAAGCTGAATATCTGTAGCTGTAATCATTCCAGAGGCCATCCATGGAGCAGACCATCAATTGCTCATATAAAGTACAATCTTAAGAATATTCCACCTGAATTTGAAGAACACTAATGGCAGAAGACAAGATGAACGGGGAGGACATAAAGAATATCATTTATAAACAAAGCAAATGGTCATTTAAAAGACAGGAAGTAAAGAAAAAGTCAAAGAAGAGACACTGAAAGATGTTCTTCAGGGGAGATTAGCTAAGGAACATGGAGGAGATGAAGCGAGAGAGCTGAGCATAAAATTCCAAAGGGAAGTTTGAGAAGACAAAGTAGAATAGTATAATGAAATGTGCAAAGACCTAGAGTGAGAAAACTCAAAGGGAAAAGCATGCTTAGTCTAGCTTCACCTGAAAGAACCTAAGCTATTCAAGCCTCAAGTTGCAATATTTTAATATTTTATGGGAAAAATATTGAATGATGCAGGAAGCATCAAAAAAAGATAGAATGACTATACAGTCACTGTCTATTCACTGTACCAAAAATAACTAGTTGACATTCAACCATTTCAGGAGTTAACAGATGAATAAGAATCAATGATACCAAAAGAAGAAGTTCAAGCTGCACTGAAAACATTAGGCAAAAACAATTCTGGAGGGATTAATAGGATACTGATAGACACCTTTCAATAAGCTGATGAAACATTGGAAGTCCTCACCTGGGTATGCCAGGAAATTTGGGAGACAGATATTTGGCCAATTGACTGGAAGTGATTCATATTTATACCCATTGCAAAGAAAGGTGACACAACAGAATGCTCAAATGACAGAACAATAACACTGGTATCTCACACAATTAAAATTTGCTGTGGTAGTTACATAATCTGTTGTTAACTTGAGACTTAAGAGTGAAGGGGTGGAGGTTAGCCTGTCAATCAGGTCGCAGCTTGATGACCTCATTTGGAGACATGAATAAGATAAAAAGCTCACTGGAGGCGGGACACACACTCACTTCCTGTGAGCCATTCCCTCTGACAAGACACATGCAGCTACGTTAGAGCTTTGGAGCTGGACGAGTCACATAGAGAGCCCTGCCAGTGCTGAGATGCTTACACCGCCACTGGATCCACAAGACCTTCCACCTACTGGCCTGTGACCTACCTGTATTTGGTGTCACTGCATGTGTTTCATAAGTCTGAAGAGGACTTTATAGCTTAGTATTTGAAATATGGGCTGATACTAGACTTAGTGGATGACTTATGGGCTGATACTGGACTACTGGGCTGGGATGTTTTCTCAATATTCAATTGCTCTTGTATATAAAGATCTTTTTTTAAATAAAGATCTTTTTAATACCCATATGAGTCTCCCTTGATTTGTTTCTCCAGTCTACCTGGACTAACACATTTGCTGAAGTTCATAAGACAACAGTTGCAGCAGTACATTGACAGGGAGTTGCCAGAGGTCCAGAGGTTCAGGCTGGATTCAGAAAAGGATGTGGATCAAGGGATATCACTGCTGATATAAGATGGATCTTGGCTGAAAGCACAGAATACCAGAAGGATTTTCCTTGTATTTTATCACCTCTGCCAAGGCATTTGACTACGTGGATCACGACAAGCTATGGATCTCCTTGAGAAGGATAGGAGTTCCAGAACACTTCATTGTGCTCATATGGAAACTGTACATGGATCAGTTGAGGAATCATGCAAATAGC
The DNA here is from genome assembly GCA_004026705.1 of Nesogale talazaci. Taxonomy (NCBI): domain Eukaryota; kingdom Metazoa; phylum Chordata; class Mammalia; order Afrosoricida; family Tenrecidae; genus Nesogale; species Nesogale talazaci. The sequence continues at coordinate 10,058 of PVJH01029547.1, forward strand.
ACAAGGCAATACTGCACGGGGGGCATCTGGGTCGTATCCCCTCACCATACTTATTTAATCTGCATTCGGAGCGAAATAATCAGGGAAACTGGATTTTATGAAGAATGCAGCATCAGGGTGGGAGGGAACCTTATTAACAACCTGTCAGAGGCAGATGGTCCAACCTGGCTGGCGGAAAGCGAGGAGAATTTGAAGTACTTGCTGATGAAGATCAAGGATTGGAGCTTTCGGTATGAATTACAACTCAATGTAAAGAAGGCCGAAAGCCTCACAAATGGATCAAAAGGTCGCATCGTGATAAAAGGAGGAAAGAGTGACGTTGTCAAGGATTGAGTCTGGCTTGGATCCATGAGCTACGTTCGTGGAAGCAGCAATCAAGAGGTCAGATGCTGCCTTGAGTTCGGTAACTCTGCTGCACAAGCTCTCTTTAGATTATTGAAAAGTAAGGCTTCTGGGCTGAGCCCCGGTAGCCTAGGGGTTGAGTGCGGGACTGCGGCCGACTGGCTTGGTGGTTCAAATCCAGCAGCAGCAAAGCTGAGCCTCCCCCTCCTACCAGAGGGCAGTGATGCCTAATAATAATAATAATAAAAGTAAGGCTTCTATCTTGTCTGCCATATTTTGGACCAGTTGTTAGGAGAGACCAGTCCCTGGAGAAGGACCTCACGCTTGGTAGAGTAGAGGATCAACAAACGAGAGGAAGACCTCCCATGAGACGGATTGATACCGTGAAAGCAGGAATGGGCTCGAGCACGGGCAGCGGTGAGGCTGGCGCAGGACCGCAGCATCTCGTTCTGCTGTACACAGGGACGCTTGAGTCCGAACAGGCTCGAGAGCGCCTAGCAGCAACAACAGCAACAACAACAACAAACACCTCTGTGTCTTCGTACCACCCTCCAAATGGGTGGGATGATGCAAATAGGGCATATAAACACTAATAGAAAGGATTGGCCAGTTTTGGCATTATCCAGGCTATACCAGGGAGGCATTTTAGAAGCAGGAGGAGAGACTTCTTGGAACCATCCAGAAAGAGGCACCAGTGGAGTATGTATGAATTCCCTGCCTGAGGCCATACAGGCAGCAAGCTGGGCCAGGCGACCACTGGAGGCTGAGGCAAGGGGCCTATGAGACGGAGCCGAGGAGCAGCACGGAGACTGGGAGACTGGGAGACAGCGCAGCACGCTGGTTTCCTGGTCCATGGAAGCAGTGACCAGGGCTTTCTTGACTGAGTGATGGAGGGCCAGAGAGACTTGACTGTTGGCTGAAGAGATGTATTGCTGGGTAACAATTATTGTGTCCTTAATGTTTTCTGATCCTGGCTTGTGATAGCCTGCTAAGGTCCCTAATAACCCCCCATAATTATGGGGTGGGGTGACGACAATTAAAAAATGAATCACAAGGAAAGCTACCAGAATGTACTTGGCATCAGACTCCTCTTCAGCGACATGGATGCCATGGAGCAATGATTTAATGTCATGAGGAATCATATTTTTTAAAACTTAGAAGCTTACGGCTGTCTAAACTATGATTTACGGCTCACGGTGTATTAAGGACCATGTGTAAGGAAGCAGAAACTTCACCTTTCATCGACCTCTTGGTGTATACACAATAATAATAATAATAATAATAATAATAATAATAATTCTTTTCACCATTCAATCTGCATGCTGAGCAAATAGCCCTATCCACAAAGCTGGGCCAAATGAGGAAGGGTTGGAGGAAGGCTTCCCAACAACCTGTAACCTGCAGAGGACACAGCCTGGCTTTTTGCCAACAAGGAGGATGTGAAACACTTGCCGATAGACATCCAGGACTGAGCCTTCTGTATGGACTCCCACTCACTGTAAAGAGGACAGCAATCCCCCTCACTCAGCCAACAGACAACATCGTGATCGATAGAGAAAAGACCGCAGTGGTCAGAGATGTCCTTTCCCTCTTATCCACATTCAATGCTCATGGAAGCAGCAGTCAAGACATAAAAGGACATATTGCGCTGGGCAAACGCACTGCCCAAAGCCGCTTAACATCTCGAGGAGCAAGATGTCACTTTCAGAACCAAGGTGCGCCTGACCCAAGTCAGGGCATTTTCAAGGGTCTCACATGCATGGGAAAGTGGGACCAAGAACAAGGAAGACCAACGAGTAATTAACTGATCCATTTAACTTACGGTGTTGGCAAAAATTATTGAACAATACCATTGACTTCCATAAGAACAAATAAATCTATCCCGGAAGAAATACAGCCGGAACGATCTTTAGGAGGGTTGGTGAGACTTCCTCTCACGTGCTTTGGACACGTTACCAGGAGAGGCCAGTTCCTGGAAGAGGACACCGAGTTTGGTAACGTGAAAGGGCAGTTCCAGGAAGGCCCTGGAACAAAACCACGTGGAGCAACCTGTGAAGAAAGCCAAACCCACGCCCTCCTAGAAGCATGTGCTACGGAGGACAACGCTCAACCTACAGGTGGAGGAGAGAAACCTGGGAACAAACTAAGAAGGATAAAGAGAGGGCAAGGGACTAGAGCCCACAGTGGCACACCAGGCCCCGAGGATGACATTCCTGCACAGAGCTGCTAAGGCACAGAGAGCACTGCAGTGCTGCAACAGCTTGAGGCATGATGTCCCTCGATGGAGCGTAACTAGACAGAAGACAATACTGGGAACACATGGCGGGGAGTGAGTCCAGCCTGACACTCCCTACCCCGCCCCCCCCCCGCCCCCGCACCCCCCCTCCCATGTGACAATGGGGCAAACCAAGAAGGAAACAAACAGATCAGCAGGAGCAAAGCCAAGCTCCCGAGGAGACTCCAAAGTAGACATCAGGCTACGGGCAGTTCCCAGAACATCCCAGTACTGGTGGGGAGATAGTAAAAAAGGCCGGTAAATAGATCAGGAATTATACATGCTTTTTCCTTTTCCTTTCTTTCTTTGTTCATTCTCCCTTCCTTCCTTCCTTGCTAGATTTTTTTCCCTCTTTTAATTCAACCTTTTGCTTTTTAAAAAAATTGTTTCCATTATTGTTGCTTTGCCTACCTATGTAAGCTAGGCATGGGAAGCAAGTCTGAGGAGAAAGCAACTCAACTGACTGGGGGGAGGAGGAGGAGGAAGTGGGGAACGGAGCGGTGAGCAAACACCACCACAGACAAGGGAACAACTAGGTAATTAAAATCAACAGTGAGGAGAGGCAGAGACCTGGGGGTGTCGGAGCAACAGCAAAGCTAGCTGAGAGGAATTACTAAGAGGCAGAAGAAGGGCAGGCGTGAAGGTGGGGTAGGAGGAAGATAAAAGGAAACAGAAGAAAGATCTAGAAAACAAAGTTATAGATAGAGGGATAAACATAGGTGTGTGCATATATAAATATACCAATTAAAAATAAGAGACATTGGCCTATGTACTAATATTTATATGTCAATACATTGAGGAAGTGGACAGACTTTGGGCCTCTGTTCAAGCCTTCCCTCGAAGCAAGAACACTCTGTTCTAACAACTTGGCATTCTGTGATGCTCACCCTCCTGACAGGATTGCTGAAGACAAAATGGGTGCTTAAGCTAATGTGGTGAAGAAAGCTGCTGGTGCCAACCTACCAAAAGAAATCATGTCTAGGTGTCTAAAAGGTTTAAAATTAAACAAGCGGCCATCTAGCAGCCTGTGCAATCATGAGGTGTCAATGGGATCAGGCAACAGGCATCAGAACGCCCCCCCCCCCAAACAACAACAAAAACAACCCCCAACAACATATTGTTGAGCATGAAAGGGTCGGAACAGAGACTCCAAATCTATCTGTAGACACTAGGCCATCCCCTCACAGAAGGTCCACAAAGAAGGGATGAGTCAATCAGGGCACAGTATAGCACTCATGAAACACACAGTATTGCTCTGGTTCTTTGACGCTTCCTCACCCCCCCCCCCCCCCACCATCATGACCCCAGCTCTGCCTTTCAGTTCTGACTAGACTGGAGCATGAAAACTGGTACATGTAAGTGTGGCTCACACCACACAGAATCCAGATCAGATAACCCCCTCAGGTACAGAAATGGGAGGGGGAGGTGGGGGGGGGGTGGGGAGAACAGCAGGGGAGGAAGGGGGAACCAATGGCGATGATTGATGCAGAAACACCCCTCCCCATAAGAAACACCCCTCCCCGCTAAGAGGGACAAGCAACAGAAATGTGAGTGAAGGGAGATAGCAGTTGATGTAAGATATTAAAACAATAATAATTTATAATTTACGAAGGGGTCACAAGGATGGGAGGGAGGGAAAAAGAGGAGCTGATACCAAGGGGTCAAATAGAAAGTAAACGTTGAGAAACTGACCCCCAAGGCATGAGCATGTCCTTGAGAATTTTAAGCAAAGTAAGAAGTGATACATGTGGAGAATATAAAGAAAACATAAAGAACATGGAAGAAACCAAAACCAAGCCCATTGCCTTCTAGTAGATTCTACCTTCTAGTAGTTCTACATCAAATCGAGTAGAACTGCTCTTTGAGGCTACAGATCTTTACGAAAGCAAACTGCCTCATTTTCCTCCCAGGAACTAGCTGGTGGGTTTGAACTGCTGACCCTAAAGTTAGCAGTCTAACACTTAGCCCACAGGACCACCATGGCTCCTTAAAGGCCATTAAAAACTTTTGTTAAACAAGAGGGAAATAAAATCATGTTGGGAAATTTTTACATAGTCACCAAATATAAATTAACTGGCCTTTTGGAATTGACCCATGGACAAAGAACAGCAGACTTAATGATGGTTAGAATGAAAAGGCAAATGTTTTAACTTTGGCAAAGTATATGAGAGTATGATGAGAAGGGGAAGAGATTGATGGAAACAAAAAGTGGTTACCGGTCACTTTAGGAAACGCAGGTGTAGAGAGTCTTGTTGATGCATTTTTTTCTTTGAATCTCTTGTGTCTTTCTTTTTCTTTTTGGGGTGTGGCTCCTATCAATCAGGACTTATAGTTGTATCATACAGGGCCACCTGAAAGCTTTTAACTCCCGGTATACTTACTCACCAATCTAGGACACAGAACATAAACTTTATTGGCTGTGTTTTGCCAATTGACCAAGATTTCTTGGTCCATGAGACTGTGTCCTAGGCTGCTCAGTGAGTTGAGCATCAATGCAACTGGCGTTAAGAATGAGTGGTGGTTACGCGCTGTCAAGTTGCTGCTGACCCATAGAGATCCTACGCTGAACAGAAGGAAACACGGTAGCCACTGTGTCACTCTATCTCCCGGAGGTCTTTGTTCCTGACTCTCTACCAAGCATGATGCTTCTGCCCAGTCCCATTGACGTCAATTATCCCCTTACTATGTGCAAGCCAGAGAGAATCTCTTACTCCTCTTGGACCTTAAGTGTGCCACGGCCATTAAGTGGGTTTCTGAGACTGTAAATCTTTATTGGAGCAGACAGCGTCATCTCTCTGGATTCAGACTTCTCTTTCACCATCACCCACTAGAAAACTGGACAGACTATATTTAAAAAATTATTTTCAGATCTGGGTAAAGAAGTATATTTAGTTCCTGACTTATGATAGGGTTACATTCAGTTACATTGACTTCAGTGCAACTCGGTTCTGATGTATGTTGAATACCTCTCTCTCTTTTTTTTTTTTGTTTTTTTTTTTGAGCATCACTGCCCTCTGGTGGGAATGGGAGGCCCAGCCTTGCTGCTGCTGGATTTGAACCGCTAAGCCAATGGACTGCAGTCCTGCACTCAACCACTACACCACCGGGGCTCAACCCAATACCTCTCTTTCTTTAGTTTTTATTCTTATTTCATTTTATTAACAGTACCACTATAAATACAATCTTTATTTGCCTTTGGGGCTTGGAAACATTATATATAATATAGCTTAACATGTACATTAAAAAACCCAAACTCACAACCATTGATTGGATTCTGACTCAGAGCAACCCTATCGGACAGGCTAGACCTGCCTCTTGCAGGTTTCCTAAACTGTAAGTAGAAAGCCTCACCTTTCTTCCACCCCCAAATACACAAACCCTGAAAAATACACAACTTAGAACATGTCCTCCAAGGCCAAAGAGCGGAAGGACACCGGCCTTCTTCAGAGCAGCAGCCCCACCTGGGAACGACTCTGCATTGGTGGGGTCATTTCTGGAAATAGGTATGATGTTGCTACTTAGAAAATAAGTGAGAGTTGTACAATCCTTTTTTTCTCTTCATCTAGTTCTGGGTGACTCCTCACTGCCGTCCAAAGCGGTCTAGTGATGTTGGCAAAGCAAGCAGCACGTGGGTCCCTATTTTTAGGCAAGCTCCTGAATTAGTTTAGACAAAGCAAGCAAAACCAAACGTCTTAGTGAATCTTTTCACCAGGAAATTTTTTGACAACTTCTCCCCTTCTCCTTCATTAGTTATAGATCTGCTTGGCAATCAATTTATCATTGGTACCGTTGCAGTGAAGCCAGAGCAACGTGATTAATGATGGGATGTGCATGCCCATGCAAATGGATGGTTGTAAGGGTAGTTTGCTGTAACTGGACTACATCATACACTGGGGACTACCTGCAGTGTGAGAGTTGGATTCTGAGAAAAGGGAAAGAAACAAGGTGCAATCTTTGATGGCTGTTCTACTTTGAGGCTGTGAGAGGAAGGGAAGACAGCAACCGAGGCGGACAGACTTACTGCTTTGAGGAGACAGAGGTCTGGACTCAGGGGAGCTGAAGCAGCTGTAACTTGCAGTGTCAGCTACAGAGAGGCGACAACCCCCAAGAGAAAGCTCCAGGAATTTGCACAGAGGTTTCCTTACGCCTCTGGCTGAAAACGATCTGCACAGAGGTAGGGTGGAACTCCAAGACCAGGAAAAGGACAACTTCTAGAGAAAGGGCAGGGAGCAGCAAGTCAACCAGTTCCTAAAACCCTCGCCGAGCCAAGAGTCATCTTGCTTCCAACTAGCCCCATAGAGAGATGCCATTTAGTACACCAGGCATTCAGTGGAGACCCCAGAGACGTTATACTTATTAGTGTGGCCTTAACAGTCCTAGAAAAAAGATCCCTATACGTCTGTTAGATCAGTCAAGAGATCAAACAGCACATTTTCATCAGGCAAATCTGCCGCACAAGACCTCTTTAAAGTGTTGAAAAGGAGAGACAAAAACAAACAAATAACTGTCGAGCTTGAATTCTATACCCACTTAAATGATCTTCTAAAAGATCCAGCCACTTTTCCACCAGTACCACCCTGGCTCAGGTCGTGATCATCTCTCACCAGCGTTATCTCAGAAGCCTCCTACCTGTTTTCCTGAAATCTTGCTCCCCTTTTCTTGATGCAACCGCCTGGGTGATATTAAAGTGTCAGTCATGTAACTTCACCCCTTTAAGGGATCCCCATTTGACTCAGTGTAAAATCAAAAGTCTTTGTGATGATCCATAAAACTCTAAATAATATAGTCTTCTGCTGTTGCTCTAATTTCACATACGATCACTTTCCCTCTAACCCTTCCCCATACATGCTCCCAGCCACACCAACGCTTAGCTGCTTCTCCCACACACCATCTAAGCTCCTGCTTATGAGAACTAGAACTGCTGGGACACTCTTCCCTCAGAGAATCACATAACTGATTCCTTTGTTGAATTCCCAAACTGCCTGATGGTTATGTCCTCAGAAAGGTCCTACCAGGTCACCCTGTCAAAGCCAGTACCTCTATTTACAGAACTTGATTCCCTTGTGCCTTTTCTTTCTTGCTGCATTTATCACACATGCATTTCTTTGTCTATTGACTGTCTTCCACAGCTGCAATAAGGCTTCATACTGCAGGGACTGGGACTGTCCAGTGCTCTATCCCTGGGGATTCGGGCACATTGTGGTCCACACTAAGTGCTTAACAAATCTTTATTGAATACATTGGTGAAGGCAGGTCATGTTCCTAGATTCCAACTTGGAATCTAAACCTTATAAGTGTTCTGGAAAACATAGAATGTGAAATTAGTCATATATGATTATACTATATGTACATGCGTGCACACACACACTCCTTGCATCTATATTTCAAGTCGTTCTATAATTCTCTAGTTCTGGACTCCTTGCCTAACAAATTTTGATGCCAGTTCTGGAGAAGACAAGCAGGTGGTTTAGGATTCCTCTCCAGCCACAAGCTGCCCTATGCATAGCCCCCCAGCATCTGTGAATGACATGCATTGCTCTACCCTGACACCCTCTCCCTGAGTTGAAATTCCTGGAAACATGCTAAGGAAGAAGAGGCAGGCTGGAAAGAGGCTGGCTTATTCACGCCCGTTGCACAGAGATGTCGAGATGCTCCTCGTATAGACTCCTCCACCACGCTGCTTGGCCCAGGGAAGTGGGGCAGGGCGAAGAAATGGAATTCAAGTAACAGCTCCAAGCCTGCACTTTGGATGCCCTTCAGCCTCAAGTACCTACAACTAGAAGAAGGTATTTGATGGCAAGATGCTAAGAGAGAAGTCAAGTGGGCATGTAGATGGAAGTGAAGTGATTCTGAGCACAAAGATACCATGAACTGGAGTCATCCACCAACCTCTGCTTCCTCCCCATCTGCCGCCTCCCTACAGAAAGGGCCCAGGAGGCTGACCTCTGCTTTCTCCAAGCAGGGATGGGAGGGCTGCTCTGGGGAGCATAGCACTGAGGGAGGGGCTCGAGTCTCAGCCTGACTTCCCTCTCACTTTCTGTATGGCTGCAGCACCTTCAATTGCCCCCTCTATCAGGTGACACACACACACACACACACACACACATTTCCTGATGCACTGTAGGAGCCCCCAGACCCTGAGTCAGCTTCTTTCTCTGGATCTTTGGGGTCTTGATGCCAAGATACAAGAGGAATGAGGGTTGACAGCCAGCCAGGAAAGCCAAGAGTGGCAGAGGGAGTGTTGAGAGCTGATCTCCAGACCTTGCTGGTTGGTTCCGGAACATAGCACACCTTCTCTCCAGATCCTTTCAAAGGCCCCATGGACTTCCTGGCTTTAGTCAGACTCCCCTGATTCCAATTCACTGTGTACACAAACATTTGGTATCTCAGGCTACCATATAAGCAATGGAACAGGCATTTGTTGACCTTGAACATATTATGCAGAAGCACATCTAAAGTGTGACAGGTTTAACAGGTGCCTCGGGTGTCACTAAAAATGGGCAGCATTGAGAAGTTTCTATTAATCATCATCGTCTTCCGGGCCAGCTATGAGAGAGCACCCAGCAGGTTAACACTCATGCTCTCATATTTAAGCATCTTTATGGGTCAAGGCCAACTGTGCGACCTTGCTCCAAAGAGTCTAGAAGGAGAGAAACTGAAGGGGAAAATGATTTGGCAGGCATCCTGGGTTAATTCTTATCTGTGAAAGTGGGAGAGAGAGGACCATTGTGTTTTCCTGCGGGGTCACAATGTGTTAAGTAAAAGATGAATAAGCTTGACTGGTATGATATTCTGGTAAAGGGAGCTCTGGTCGTATCATGATTACAGCTTGGCTTACTACCTGTAAGGTCAGCAGTTCAAAACCACCAGCCACTAGCTCCTTGGAGGAAAGAGGGGGCTTTCTGCTTCCATCAGGAGCTGTAGTCTCGGAGACTCATGGGGCAGTTCTGCCCCATCCTATAGAGTCACTGTGACTTGTGGCATGGAGAGAAGATGGGATGTGGTGGGTTATGGTGAAGTGATCTAAGGGTGGCTGTCAGATGGGTAAACAGAGGCACCATATTAGAGCTGGCCCTAGGCACTGTTTTGCATAGACATACCTCTGTAATTACCAGGGTCCCCCTCAGGACCCCGTGAGGCAGATATCTCCATGAGAAAGACTTGCGGGTCGTCTGCTAAGCCTAAGTGCCACATTCTGCTCGGTCTGTGTTCAATCTGTGGACACCAATCACCGTTGAACACAATGATCACCATCATGGATTATGAGCCACTTGGAACTCATGAGGAGACAATACGCATGGGCAATCATCTTGAATGAGCTTGGAATTGCATAGTGATTCTCTGTATTCAGAGCTGAATATAGAGCACGCAATGTATATTCCTCAAAGATTTGCCACCCATAGAGACACGTAAGCTCCCCATGAAGGGATGGGGACGGCTGGCCGTGGGCTGACTTAAATAAAGTGAACAGCCCAAACAAAGGACTTCACAGTTATCTGGTGGTTTCCAGACAGTCTAGAGATGGACATTTTGGGCTAATGAGGCTGCCTGAATTAATGACATAACTACATGGTGACTAATCAGCCTAACTGCGCTTCTGACACACTCATCAACACACCACCTCCCGCTCAAGAAGGGGGTTCCTGCTTGGTGCAAGTGGGTAAGATGTTCAGCTGCAAATCGAACAATACGTTCCGGTCCACTGAGGCCCTTTGAAAGAGACCCTGGCAGCTCCTTTTAAAAACCCAGCCACAGAAAGGTCCATGGTGAATTCTACTCTGACCCTCAAGGGATGACTGTGAATGAGCACAGAGGAGACCCTTCTGATTTTAGTGCTTCTTTCGCCAAGTCTGAAGTATTTGGGTCTGGTGTTCAAGAGTCTGCTAGCTGACCTCTGCTATGAAACCAGCCTCACCTGTAACTCTTCCTGCATGTCCTTAAGACTGGCTGGTGGCAGCAGGACCCCCCTGCGTGCTGATCATGGCCGACTCCTGATCTCGCTGGCACTGTCCCCCGGAGAGGCAGCACCAGCACACTGTGGAGGGCAAGAGATGGGGCCAGAGGCCTCCGGCCAGTCCGGATTCAGCTTTGCCACTTGCTGGGTGGCCTCAGCCAAACTACTTACTAATGAAGACGATAGTTCATGTCTGAGCGTTCATTAAAGGCCAGGGCCAGCCTGAGTACCTACACTCATCGTCTCATTTAATTCTTCCAACAGCCGCATGAGACCAGCATTCTCATGATTTCCGTTTACATGATGCAAAAAGTGAGATGTTGGATGTACATCCATGCATTCGGCAAACACCGGGTACTGTACTAGGTAACAGGACTATGGTGGTAGACAAGATAAATAAGAACCCTGTTTCTCATGGTGCAGGGAGTAGGCGGAGGTCAGGCAACGAACAAAAATATCAGATAATTTCTGACAGTGTTCACGAGGACACTATGACAGGGGAGTAAGCGGGGTGTGGCTCAGGTGGGCAGGGACCCTATTGTAGTGAGGGTGTTCAAGGAACCCCCTTTGGAAACATGACACTTTAGCAGAGACTTGACTATATGTTAAGGACTATACGTAAGGACTATACTCATACGTTAAGAACTCTGGGAGACTCCCAAGGAAGGACCGTTTGTAAGTTGAAAATGTGTGCCACTCACATTCTCTCAAGTAAAAGTCATTCCCTTCAATGTCCTTCCATAATAATGCCAAATTAGAGGTGCTGTGGAGGGAGGGTCCAACACATAGGCAGAGGGACAAAGGAAGTGCAGGACCCTTGTGAAGTCGGTGCATCCAGTCTGTGTTAGAGAAGGAGTGATGCCCAAAGCTGGTGCTTGACACAGAAGAGTAGAGTGTTCCTGGGCTTCAGGCCTTGAGGAGGCCAAAGGACTGGTGAATTGGCCATAACAGGAGAGGAGAGCTGGAAGGATGGGAGGTAGGGGCCAGAAGGAAAGTTGTTTGGAGTCTAAACGTGGTGAGTTAGTATAATGAAAAATACGGACACAGCTAGAAACTTGGGAAGGACTGGCTGAACTGGATGGGGACAACTCTGAGATGAGCTAGTCAAGGACCCGGGAGCTCTGATTTTTCTTGGATGGTCCACCAAGATTGGGGCATAGAGAAAGGCAGTAAGCCAAACGTCCTTCCTGATGAAATAAGCAGACCAGAAGATGATGCCAGCGGGGAAAGGAATGTACTAGGCAACCTATCAGTGAATGATAGAGCTAAGAGTCCAACCCAGGGGCAAGGTCCTTGGCACCCTCTCCTTTACTGTAGCCTTTGGCTTAGTGGTGCAGATTTCTTCAGTCTAAAACAGAGATAGGCATAATTTCGGTGGCTAAACAACACCCATCAAGTACCTTTCAAGCCAACATCTATGGGTTGAGTGCAGGACACAGTCTCTGCTACACTCTTCTGGGAGTTCTTCCCGGAGGGCTGCTCCTCTGTCAGTGCAGATGCACTCTCCACGTCAACTCTGGTTATAGATACACTGTTCTGAATTGCCCATGAATTGGACCCTGATCTCCTTGACATTCGAGACTGGGTTGCCTTAGTTTGGGGCATGTGGAGAGGTGGAAAAAGACAGTGATGGGGACTGTCTACTGCTGCTGGAGGCCTGACACATTGGTTTCATATGCATCTCATTTTAAATGCCTAGTATTACTAGCTAGGGTACCTGGGTGGCCCAAGAAGTTTGCATTCTGCTACTACCTAAAGATTGATGGCTCCAGTGGTGCAGAGGTTGTGCGCCTGACTGATGTCCACAGGGTTGGTGGTTCAAATCCAGCAGCAGCTCTCCAGGAGCAAGGCTGGGCTTCCTACTCCCACCAGGGCAGTGATGCAGAAAAAAAAATAAAATAAAGATTGATGGCTCAAATTCACCCAAAGGCAATGAGGAGGAATGACCTGGCAAGTGACTCTGTAAAGATGACAGCCAAGAAATCCCGATACAGTCATTCTACTCTGTAACACATGAGGTCAACCTGAGTTGGGATAAACTCAATGGCAATGCATTTGATGCTTTGGGTTAGCGGAACTTACAGAAACCTGAAATAAATCCCTTACATGTTTACAAATGGAATCGTGTAATTCATACGTCGTGAAGTATTTTCTTTTTTTTCAAACTGAGAATCTTGGAAATGACTATTCATTCACGTTGTCATTCATTCCACTTATATGAGGGTCCTCCCCCCCAAAAAGAAACAAAACACATGCCCATTTGTTTTTTTGATGTGTATGTGTGTGTGTGTGTGGAGGGGTAGTGCATTTGGAATTCAGTCCACCAGGTCAGACTGTCAATCAAGCCTTCAATTTAGAGGTTCTGAAAAGATTGCATAATAGTGTGTGACAGAAAAGGCCTCATTGGTAGCAGATGGTAGACTGTTTGTGCCACCACAAAGGAGCACCCCTTCACGTAGCCATCTCAGTGCACATTATTTGGCTAAAAGTAACATGTCTCTCTTGCCCTGTACACCTTACTCACCCCACCTAGCTACTTGTCACTTCTTTTTGTTTCCACAAATGAATAGAGACATGAAAGGACAGTGATTTGAGGACAAAGAAGAGGTGAAGAAAAAACAAACAAACAAACAAACCTTGGAGGTGCTGTCAGCCATCTAAACAGATGAATTTGAAAAATGTTTCCAAGAATGGAACCGCACATTTGACAAATGCATTAAATGTAAGGGAGGGTATTTTGAAGGTGAAAAGGTTGTTTTGTTAAAAAAAAATTTTTTTAAGTACATAGCTTTGAAAAAATAAAAATGCCATTTTAAGGAAGCATCCTTTTATTTCTGGCGCACCTCCCATGTACCAAGCCCTGGGGGGTATAATGTAGAACAGAACAGACCAGCTCTTCATCTTCCCAGACTCAGAGTCTGGCAAGAGAGGCAGGCACTAAATAGTCACACAAATGATTATGTGCCCATGCAACTGGATTGAAGTTGTCAAGAATTTAATTTCATTCAGATGCACAAACATGATCCAAGAAGTAGCAGTCATGGGATAAAATGCCACACTGTATTGGGCAAGTCTACTGTAAAAGATCACTCAACGTGTTAAAAAGGACGCCACGACTGAGGACTCAAGATACGTCTGCTCCAAGCCATGCTCTTTTCAATCACCTCTTATGTAAGGAAAAACCATACAATGAATAAGAAGGAGGGTAGAGGAAGAGAAGATTTTGGATTATGATATTGACAAAGAGCACTGAGTACTAGGGGCTGCCTGAAGAATACACACCTCTGTCTTGGAGGGAGTACAACCAGAATGCTCACGGGAAGTGAAGATGTTGAGACTCTATCTGGACATGCTATCTGGAACTAGTCCCTGGAGAAGGCCCCCATGCTTTGTTATGCAGAGGATGGGTGGAAAAGGAGACCCTGGATGAGATGAATTGACATGGTGCTGCAGCAATGGGCTCAGACAAGAGTGATGACTGGGAGGGGGGTTGCAAGATTGGGCAAGGGTCTGTTCTGCTATGCACAGGGTCCCCCTGAGCCACAGCGCCACAGGAATGGGAGCAGCGGGAGCCCTGTGGACTGCAGCCCCCAGCCCCGACACCGACACAGTCTGCTTCCTCACTCCAGAGCGCCATCCGGATCATTCATAATTGTAGCTCTCTTTCCTGCCCCTCTAGTTTGGAATCCAACAGCCCCCAGACGGCCAGGCCTCCTGCGTGTGCCTGCCCTCAGAGGAAATGCCAACACACTCAACACGGGGCCAGGCTTTGTGCTTTCCTTCCCACCTCAGGCCCACAGCACTTCTGGCAGGTTGTGCTGTCAGCAGCAGAGCAAGCTTGCATGAGGTGCTTGGCATTCAGAGCACTTGGCAGCAGGGACCGAGACCATGGCCATTTGGAAGGGATTAGGAAGAAGTCATGCAGGGCGAGATTCAGGGTTTGCATGCCTCTCAACCCTGACTTTCCATAACACCAGGATACTCAATTCTAATAAAGGCCTCTCCAATTATTTTTGGAGGTATAGTGAAGGTATTGGACCATTTGGGGTGGTGGGGATGATTTTGCCTGGCTTGTGGAACTGCCTTCACTTGTTGATTAAACTGGAAAATTTTCCATTTCGGGGGTGGGGAGTGGGGAATGTGTCAATGGCAGGAGAAGGTGGACATGATGGACTGCAGGGTAGAATTCAGGGGGGTTACTGTGACTTGGGAATTCACCCAGGGTCAGTACTAAATGGACACGTGGAGTCAGAGTGGGTACAGGGCCCAGAAACCTTGTTCAACCCTCAACTTTCTCCACCCCACTGTTTCCCCACCTCCACCCTGGACCACAGTTCCTGAGAATCCGAAGCACCTGGTTGGGCCCCACTCCAAAGATTCGAAGCATGTGGTTTAGTAACAGTCTGAGGATTCTGGTTGTCCAGGCATCCTCATTTCTGCTGGGCCCAAGAAGGTCACAACAAGGACCCAACTGATTCATGGGGCACAGAGATGACACTGCGGGCCAGGGGAGCTCCAGAGAGAATGAACAATGATCTGCTGAGCAATAGCAATGGTCAGGTACCCAGAAATCATTAAACCAACAGCAAGCAGAGGGGCCAGGTCACTGCCAGCCTGGATGTGAGTGACAGTGGGGGATGCTTTGGGAGGCTCCTAGACCCCAGTCTGGGCACAGTTTTTTTATTTCGGAAGTCCAAGTTTTTCACTTCATTACTCATCCATTCCACAACTATTGATTAATCACCTACTCTATGCCAAGCTTTACACTGCATGGTTTACAGACATGGCCACTCCAATGATCTCCATCTCCAGACTCTGTGCCCACTTTATAGCAGCCAGTCAGTGCACAATAGCTGCCATTTGGTTATGATGATGATGACATGCACCACTGCTCCTGAGGTAGAGGAAAAAGACCGACTATGGAGGTTCTGCACACCTGCTGTCTGTGAGATCCTGTGCCAGCCTTTGACACACCATGTCCCTCTGAACAGAGGCATCCGTTAAAGCCGTGCAAATTGACATACAGTAAATTCAAACTGAGACAGGGGAATATAACCAGGGGTTACAAGCACAGGAAGATCACAGCAATTACCAGAGAGATTCCACTATGAGGGATATCCTGCACTTCCTGGCAGTGAGAACATCACCTTAAATTTTTGGCAGACCACAGTTTCTTCAAGTGGGAGAATAGCAGTGCGGACAGACTCTCTTTTACCACTCACCAGCAGCACAGACTGTTTCCCTATGACCCCC
>PVJH01029548.1:0-25903 GCA_004026705.1 Nesogale talazaci
GGAGGGGGGTCAGCAGTCCATGGACAGACCAATCCACATGCCCACATGAGAGGAAGTGCCATCAGCCTGGCCAGAGACAAGTCTGAGGCGAGGCCTTGGGGGGCAGTGAGTAGCTATTCAGACAGATATGCTTAAGGCTTGTGATCCTGGGCATGATACAGTCTCCTAAAACAAAAAGTCCATTTGAAGAAGAACAGGAATGAGAGAGCGGAGTCCTGGGAAGGACTGTTGTGGCTGTGAGCCCTGGGACGGAGTCTCAGGTGTGTTATGGACTCACTTTCCGGATGAGGAAAGTGGATCAGACTGGGTCATGCCCAAGGCTGTACCCCAAGACAAGCCTCTGGAACTCTTGGCCTGCACCCTGGGGTTCTTTGGCACAAAGATGTCTTTGCACCTCCAAGGGCAACTGTCAGAATAGACCCGCCTCTAACAACTTGGGGGGTGAGGGGGCTGTCCATCAACACAATTATATGGTTATAATATATAAAGATCATAGTAAATCCATAAAAGACAGGAGCGAGAATAAAATAGTCAGGCACATTTCATGGTAGCACGCTCACCTCTGGGAGGGTCATGATCTCAGCAGCCAGGTTCACGCAGAGAAAGAGTTTGTTTCTCCCATCCAAGTACTAACCAGGCCTGACCCTGCTTAGCTTCCGAGATCAGAAGAAGTAGAAGAAAATATAGTTCTAATCAAGGCTTATAGACACTTATCTGCAAGCCCCTCTGATTACAGGTAGCCACATCCATTACAGGAAGGAGCTGTCCAATAGGCATATGCGTGTTAGGAAGAGGATGAGCTAGGGGTGTGCACACAACAGGAAGGGGAGGGACTAGGGACACACATGTGACAGGATGGGCGCATCCTGGATTCAAGATGGCAGCCTAACTTTAGGCATCACTCCCCTTGTCTCTGGACTCTTCCTTCAGGGAAACAATTCACTATCCTTATCAGCAGGGGGGCGGACCCCACCTAGGGTGGGACAGACAATAGGGTCTGATTGTTCTAGATGGCTGATGCCCTCAAGAAGATAACCTCCAAGCAGCTGACCTTCCATGCCCTAGCAAATAGTCCTAGACTGGGCATGCAATATGGGGGACAACTTTTCTGTATCCCATGGGCCACCGCGTATGCCCATGCCATGCTTTCTGTGTGATTCTCTTTTCACTAGTGGACCAATGGGAGCTCCCTCAAACATTCGGGGAACTTTCTAGATGCAAATATTCCAGCCAGTCCATTAGCTAAAATTGCAGTAAATAAGCTATCATCACAAGCCTATTATTAGTGTGGATGCCAGCATAATTACTTGGCGCAGATTTAAGCTGTTGAAAGAATGTTCATCTGGGGTGGGATTTTTACCAAACTTGCGAAAGGTGAGGTGTGTGGAAATCACTAGAAGCTACACAGGGCTGCCTGTGTTCCCACTGAGCCATTTGGGAATGGTCATGCGAATGTGGCTTCCGGTCATTCTTTGATTCATTCATTCATGCATGCATGCATCCATCCATTCAGTTGGTGAATATTAATTAAGCCCCTCCCGTGTGCCAGACACTCCTTGGTGAACTGGGAGATCCTGTGATCATCGAGCAGATGGTGGGGCCCAGCATTCTCTCACAGGAAGACAGATGTTGAAAGACAAACAATTCCACAGGGTGGTTTTAGATGCTCGGGGTGAAATACAATGGCTGAGGAAGAAACTCAGGAAAGACACGCACAGGCTCACGCTGCAAGGAAGGAGTTATTCTGATAAGGGGAGCTGTGCAGAGATCTGGGAGAAGTGTGTTCACACTGAGGGCCAGCAGGTACACATGCCCCGAGGCATGAGCAAACCTCCTGGCCTGCACCACCACCACCCTTGTTCCAGAGTTGATGGGGCTGTGCCCCCCTGGACTGGCAGGCCCAGGACACACGGGTCAAGCAAGTCCAGCTGACCCAGAAGGAGAGCTCTCCCCCACCCAGAGCCACTTCTGCCTCTGGGGAGAAAGCCCCAGGGAATTGCCGAGCAGGCCCCTCCCAGCTTCAAGAGCCCAGCCGATTACCACAAGGTCTGGGGTTTGAACCCACCCGTCATTCCTTGGGAGAAAGAGGAGGCTGTCTGCTTTTGTAAACACTGGACGTCTCAGAAACCAAGGACCAGTTTTCCTCTGTCCTCTAGGAGTCTCTGTGAGCTGGAATCGCCTCCATGGCCTTGCGTGTTTTGTGGATTTCCTTTTTTTTGTTTGTTTGTTTTTTTGGAGCATCACTGCTCTCTGGCGCTCCTGAGAGCAGCCGCTGAATTTGAACCACCAATCCCTCAGGCTGCAGTCCCGCATTCAACCACTTACGCCACCGGGGCTCAGCCCGGATTTCCTTTCTTTAAAAAACTCATTTTATTGGGGGCTGGTACATCACTTATCACAATACATACATACATAGGCTGTGCCACACCCCCTCGCCTGCCTGCTGTTATCATCATTCTCCAAATTTCAGCTTTTCTGCCTGAGCCCTGATTTCAGCTTCTCATCCCTTCCCCTCCCCACTTCCCCCTGCCCTCCCACCCCTCATTACTTTATAGATTATTATTTTGTCATACCTTACATTGCCCAACATCTCTCCTTGCCCACTCCTCCGATGACCGTCCTCCAGATAGGAAGTTATGTGTAGGTCCTTGTGATTGCCTCTCCCTCTCCACCCTACCTTCCCTCCACCTATCCGGTAACTCCACTCTCACTACTGGTCCTGAGGGGGTTCATCTGTCCTGGGTTCCTCGATTTTCCAGTTCCCATCTGTACAGTGTACCTCTTCCAGTCTAGCTGGATTTGTAGGGTAGAATTGGGATCATGATAGTTGGGGGGAGGAAGCCTTCAAGAAGTAGAGGAAAGCTGTTTGTTTCATCGCTACCTCACTGCATCTTGACTAAACCTTCTCCTCCCTGCGACTCCTCTGTCAGGGGGTGTCCAATTGCCCCCAGTGGTCCTTGGGTCCCCACCCTGCTCTCCCCCTCATTCATAGTGATGTGCTTCCTGTTCTTTGATGCTTGATACCTGCTCGACCCCTCTTGATCACACAGGCTGGGGTGTTTCTTCCATGCAGGCTTTGCTGCTTCTGCACTAAAGGACCACTTGTTAATCTTCAAGCCTTTAAGACCCCAGCCGCTTCTTAGGAAGCTCTAACTCCAGTCCTGCAACCAGACCTGGGCGGCTGTGAATTGTCCTGAGAAAACCACCCCGTGGCATCCTTCTTTTTGGGGTTTTCTCACACTGCCCCTTACAGTGAAATCTCAGGATTGATCTGGCTATTGAAGGTGACCTCCAGATGGCTGCATGTGTCCAGCGCAGATCCCTTCCCTGCAAGGGGCCCCTCAGTCTGCACACTCCCAGAAATGGTCCACTCACCATTTTACCAGGTAGCCCTGATCAAGAACTTCCTCCTCCTGTTGTTGCTGCTGCTGGCTTGCCTTGCCCGAGCTGGGTGACCCCAAGCAGGGCTTTTGCTTTCCGGTGTCCCCAGAGGTTCCATGTGGCGGGGCAGTTGTTTCTTTGCATGGCTGTTGGGAGTGTGGGTTCGTCTGGGTAGACTAGAGAAACAAATCCACTGGCACCCATATGTGTAAAAAGAATGAGTCTTATATAAAACAGCAACTGAACCTTGAGAAAACATCCTGGCCCAGTCCAGATCACGTCAGTAAGTTGTATATTAGCCCATATATCCAATTTCAATCTATAAATTTCTCTTCAGACTCATGAGACACATGCAACAATGCCGAATGCAGGAAGATCACAGGCCCATGGGTGGAAAGTCTTGTGGATCCAGTGGCGGTAGAGGCATCGAGCGCTGTCAGGGGTCTCCATGTGCCTGTTCCAGCTCCAGGACTCTGGCATAGCTCCCTGTGTCTGGTCAGCAAGCATGTCTCAGGGGGAGTAAGCATGTCCCACCTCCAGAGAGCTCCTTATCTCCTTAGAGCCTCCATATGAGGTCATCCAGCTGCGACCTGATTGACAGGCTAAACTCCACCCCTTCACTCTTAAGTCTCATAGTGACAACAGATGATGTAACTACCAGAGAGTGTCAGGAGATGATGTGATTTGGGGCCAGGGGGTTCTCTTCCATGTTGCCCTCCCCTGAAGGTCTCCTCATCTGCCCTCTCACCTGCCTGTTTCTCTACCCCAGTTCAGTGAAGCCAGGACTGTGGCAGCTGCTTCTCCTCCATGGTGAGCTCTCACCACCTTTCTGATCAGACCTGGCCTGTCCCCAGCACTTTGTCCAGTGTGTTGCACTTAGCCTCGACAAGAACAACTGAGTCACCGGAGAATTTAAAAAGCCAAAATTGAGTGAAGGAAAAAAAAAGGAGAAAGAAAAGAAAATTTCTGTGCAGGGGTCAGCAGCATTTGAGTCAGTTTGCTGGCTGACCCCGTTTCCATCTCAACTTAGACCTTTTATAGGGGGCTGTGTTACTTGGGATGTGCAGCTGTGCAAGCAAGTGGGTGACAGAAGCAGAATGCTGCAGTTAGCTGAAAATGCGATGTTATCTCAATACATGAGGGGGTGAGGCAGAGGTATTGCATGAAGAAGGGACAAGGTGTGGTCATTGTCCCTCTCCAGCATTTTGCTAGTGCTCCATTCTGAGAGCCCATGACAAGTTCATCTAAAGGACAAGTTGCCTGGTGAATGGTTCATTACAAATGACAGTTAAATTCAAAATGGGGGTGCTCTGGTCAGCGAAGCTAGCTACCACACTGTCCAGGCATCCATGCTAAGCCCGGACACAGGTGAGGTCTGAGCCGCCCAGGCAGGCCCTGTCCTCCCCCGTTTGGGCTGTAAATCTTGGTTACTATGAAACCTCTTGAGATGGATGACTTCCAGGGAGCTGAGCACCTGGAGTGGACCCATCTCCCCTGTGCCTCTGTGCCCGTCCATCCACCGCCCTCAGCTCACCTGAGGTACTTGTATAGGAGTGGGCATTGGCAGCGGTGGTCAGCACTGTTGTGTTAGGGTTCTCTAGAGAAACAAAACCAGGACCCTAGTAATTCTCTTTACATAGTTATATAGTTAGGAGGATATTTAACATAATAAATAAACCATTAACTAATCTGTAAAGCAGTACAAATGGCTCTGTCCAACTCACTTGCATGAGACAGCTAGTAGACTGGCAGTCCTTGGAGTCTTGAGGGGTGCTGAGTAGCCCTCTGTAGAGCAATTCAGGCTATCTGGTCACAGGGAACAAACAGCAAGGCAGGTCACCAACAGCCAGTCCAATGACAGACTCCAAGAGTCCCCAGCTCAAGAGATGTATGTTTCAGGAATGTGGAGAGGCAGGGCTTGAAGGAACCTCAACTCACAGCAACACAGTCCATCAATTAGGTGTCCCACGGGTAGTGTGGCTTGGAGAGCGAGGCACAGGACGAACAAGGCTGCCTGCTCGTCTGAAGATCCAAGAACAAGAGGGCCAGGGTGGATATCGCTGAGCCTTTTCTATCTCCGCCCACAATTGATGTGTTCAATGGCCATGTTGTCACAACAGACCTATCTTCTTTGGCCATGTTGGCACAACAAGTCTACCTATCACAACTGTCTACACCCCTAGCTAGGGTAGAGTGTTGGCGATGCCCACACATCCCTCATCTGCCATGGACACGCTGTGTGTATGCACTTACCCAGGAGGCATCACTCCCGCTGGGGAGCCACTCGAGAGGGCAGAAGTTCGCTTTCTGCCTTGCTCATGGCCGTGTGCTGGGGCCAACAGCGGTCCTGGCATGAGCACATGAGAAATCTTAGCTGAATGCGTGCCTGGGGCCCCTTCCTGGCTGCTTCAAGGCCTGACAACACGTGGCAGCAGGCTCGGGGGTGAGAGTGGGCATGGAGGGAGTCCTGACTCCAGAGCTTTAGGGCCCGGGTAAACTGGTTCCTATGGACTCACAGCCTGGACCTGCCATGTGTGAGACCACAGGTGATCTGAGAAACACTTCCCCCATACCTCGAATCCCCAGGTTTCTTGGGGACAAACCTACTATAATTGGGGGTCATCTGGGCTCTCTCATCTAAGATGTGACTCCCCCAATCGCACCCCAGAAAACTCTCGCAGAGAAACAATGCATCTGGCTTTGAACAAGAGGCTTGAATTCAGCCGCACACTCAGAGGCCTCTTGTCAGCCCCACCTGGTAGCCCCCACCTGCTCTTCCCTGCCAGTCATGACTGACAGGTGGGGACTGTGGCCCGAGTGCCCCTCAGGGTCAGGGCCTGGTACAAAGCAAGGACAGCCTGCACACCTATTTGTACCAGGCTCCATTCCAGGTTCCAGGAGGCAACCGGTCCCTGCCTTCAGGGAGTTGACAGTCTGCTGAGGTGGGCACCAGACACGGCTCCAGCCCAGACACCACATCCCACTTTTGTTCCAGCTCTGGAAGGGAGTGTCCTTAGTATGCCCACCACCCACGGGGACTCAGGTGGGTGGAAGCAGACGGCCCAGAGCCACCCAGCCCCAAAGACCAGCCTCCTGATCCCAGCCGCAAGCATCTGATCTCTCTTCTCTAACTGAACATGTGTACAGGATAAAGCCCTACCTCCTTCGGCATGTGTGGGGGTGGGGTGAGGGAGGTGCCCCACCCTACCCTATAGTCCATGCACTCTGCACACCTGGGCTCTCCACCCAGCTTGCAGGTTGGAAGCAAGGCCCAGAGAGGTTGACTGAGTTCTCCAGAGTCACACAGCAGAACCAGACGATGAGCCCCTGTCCTCCTGACCGCCTGGCTTTGCTCTGCTCCCACACTGCCCCTCGGTGACTGCCCTTGCCTCCCTGGGAGAATGGGAGCTGCCACTTCCTTGGGCCCCAGTCCCCACAGGGGTGCCTGGAGCCTGGGGAAAGTGCCAGCTGTGAGGGAGAAGCCTGCAGAGGCCCTGGGCTGGAAAGAGGTTAGAGGCAGAGGGGTCGGCAGAGACCAGAGTGTCTGTTGTGAGAGGCTGGCTGGACCGCACCTGAGGGGAAGGGAGGGCTCTGCAGGGCAGGAGTAGGCATCGTTCCCCGAGACGCAAGGGCGACCCTATGTGATATGGCCAAACCTGGGATCTGAGCCTCTCGCCCTGACTGTAGGGCTGCGGGCAGACACCGAGAGACCAGGATGTCGGGCATAGCAGCCAGGCCTTGTCATGGAGAGACTGACCATCTCTGTGACCTCCAAGGCTGGCCAAGTGAGCCCCTGGGACCCCTGGCCTGGGCACCCGTTCTATACAGGAGCCCTCTGTGAGGGTCAGACCCATAGCATCTGCTGTTCAGCCTGGCCAGAGGGCCAAGTGGGTATCATCACCGAGTTCTTATGCCTGGCAGGTGGGTTAGGGGTGTCGCTGAGAGCCCCTCAGAACAGGCCAGGCCAGACTGAGAAGAGCAGAGGCGTGTCCAAGTGGGGCACTGGAGCCTGGACTCCAACGGGGCGGTGGGGGTGGGAAGGTCCTTTTCCTTTGATTATTTTATTATGACTATTGGAGCTGTGATCTGGGGGTAAGGTTATGGTCCTACACACAGTTGTTTTGTGACCATCCGCCACAATGTAGCAGCGCTCAGCGCTCCACCCACTTCCTCCCCACGGCTTCTTCCTGGTCATTCATGTCTCTGCGTCTAGAGGAGGGGAGAACTTACCTTATTAGAGATAAGCTTATGGTAGGGCAGAAACGTGTTTTATTTTCTTCTGGATGAGGAAGAGAACCCAATAGCCGTGCCTTTTATTATAGAAAACTTGAAAAATGAAAAAGCCAAGGAGAAAACAGAATTTTCCAGGGATCACCCGACTGAGAGATGTCAGGGGAGGCCTTTCCTTCCAGGGACTCTCCCTGAGCTCTCTGTCCAGTTACATCCTTAGATGCACAGGGAAGGCACGCTCCGTGATCTGCTTACAAATGTTTCCCAGCAGCATTGTCTAGCTACGTGTCATCGCATTGCAGTGGGAACCCCTTGCCCTAATCAGTTACCAGGAAGGGACATTTACCCGGAGAGTTGGATGGATTGGTTTCGGCGACTTGGCTGTACGTGACATTGCAATGAACATCTTGGCGCAGAAAGATTGCCCTTAGGTGGGGTACTTTGGGGTGGAGAAATGTGCTTTCGGATCTCTGGCTTGCCTGCTTCGCTGCCGCAAGGCAGGACAGATGGCCACACCCCAGGACAGTGCCTGGAATTAGCCCTGCCTGTCCCCCGTCCCCCGCCAGGAACGTGGGGGCGGAGAGAGAGGCTCATTCATTATGGGGCTGGCAGCCCCCAAGCGAGTCAGGTATGGGGGCATGCAGCCCTGGGTGAGAACACCTGTGCCTCAGGGAGCCTTCTGGAGAAGTCTCTTGGCAGGGACAGTGGACTCTGCGCTCAGAGACCCTGAGAGCAGGCAGCACACAGTGATGATGCCTAGAAGAGCAGGCGGGGCCTCGTCTGGAAGTGGGCTGCATGCCAGGTCCACAGGCACAGGCAGGAGGGGACACAAGCCCAGGAGGGGTATATATCCGGCTGGGGCTCGGTGCCCCATCAGGGCCATCCAGAACTGTGGCAGCTTCACACAGGGAGGAGGTGGATAGAAGCAGTGAGCAGTGGCCTTGTCTCTGGAGAAAGCGACTCCTGGAGAGGGGCAGGGGGCCCGCCCGAGTTCATACCACCAGGATACATGGGGACAGATGTGGACCCCAGGACCGTGGGCTGCCGTTAGTGAGCCAGTGCTGATTTCCTCAAACCTACCCCCCCACCCCACCCCTCACAACAGAACTTGGACACTCTGGGCCCACTCAACAGTGGTGGGGCTGCACCGGACGCTGTGGGATCGCCCCCCTGGTCTCTTCCCACGCTATCAGCCCTCCGTCCCCCGGCATGACATGCAAACCCATCTCCGGACATTGCCAAAGGTCTCCTGGTGAAGGACACACGGGCCATGCACTGACTCGGCCTGAGCAGAAGCGAGGGGAGCTGTTTTGTACCCCCATCTGAATGATTGGGGTCTGTCCTGCCTGGAGGGGGGTCCCAAGAGGCCCCGGGACAAGATCTGAACTCCACAGGCCACCCTAGTATGGGGGCAGGAAGCCTCTGGGAAGGAAGAAGCCAATCACTCCGGGAGGAGCAGCTATCGGTCAGCACCAAGCCTAGTTGGTCAGCTCGGCCCCACTTCACCAGTTCTTGGCTCTGGCTCACCACACACACACACACACACCACTGCTCCCCAGAGACCCCCAGGAATCTTTAGCAACTGTTGGTCCCTGCTGTGTGCACATCCTGCTGCCTCCGGCCCTCCCAACCTCTCTGTCCTCCCCAGACACCATCAGTCCCCATCCCTGACCTTCTTCCCGCCTCTTCCTATACCATCCTGTCTGCAGGTCTGGGTCCTCACCTCCTTCCTTCTCCCAGGCCTCCCCCCTGCTCAGACCCCAGCCCCAGTCAGATCTATGCCCATGGCTCCCAGGTCTCTACTTACCCTGGAGATCTCGCAACACATCCCAAAGGGGGAAGGGGCCAGCTTTCAGGTGCTGACCCCTCTGCCCAAAGGGCACCACGGCCCTGCCCAGGGGCCTGAGCCAGGAACCTGGGAGTTACCCTTGTCTCTCCTGCCCCTTCACCCCTCACCCACCCCAGCCTTGTCTACGTGTGTGCTCCCTCGGCAGTCACTGCCTCCCCCTCTCCCTGGACCCTTCAGTCCACCCCCTGTGAGGGGGTCTGTTCAACCGTACACTTAGCTGCATCGCTCCCCTGCTCACAAACCTCCTGGAATACTCCATGACCCTCAAGGGGGAAGCCCACACCCCTGGAGAGTGCAGGGGGTGGGGAGAGACTGGGCCTCCATTCCACTCTGCTTCTCACCTCCAGACCTTTGTGCACGCTGTTCCCTATACGAGTAATACCTTTCCGGGCACTGTCCCACGGATGGGCACATCCTTCAAAGCTCCTGTGTTAATCCGGGTTGACTAGAGAAACAAGCGCAGAGACTCTCAGATGTATATAAGAGAGATTTTTATATAAAGAGTAGTTGTACATTGAGAACACATCCCAGCCCAGTCCAGATCAAGTCCCTAAGTCCCATACTAGCCCATATCTGGACATTCCCCCCTCAGACTCAGGCAGCACAGGCAGTGGTGCTGAGTGCAGGAAGATGACAGGCCAGTGGGTGCAAAGTCTTGTGGATCCGGTGGCGGTGGAAGCATCTCAGCGCTGGCGTGGGTCTCCGTGTGGCTCCTCTAATTCCAGGGCTCTGGCTCTGTCAGCGTAGCTCCCTGTGGCTTGTCAGCAGGACGGAGGATGTGTCCAGGCTCCATCGAGCTGTTGATCTCCTTGGCGCCTCCAAATGAGGTCAAGCTGCAGGTTGATTGCCACGCTAAACTCTACCCCTTAATATAAAGTGGCCAGATTTTAAGTGGACACTGTTGACCGTGTGTGTGTGTGTGTGTGTGTGTGTGTGTGTGCATGTTCTCGATTAAAAATTTGGTCTCTATGAAGCAACGAAAATTTTCATCGAATGCAAAAATAGCATTGTAATATAGTTGTTTTAATTTTTAAATGCCGCGACGTCTGGTCACTTTATCTTAATAGTGTCTGAGTTTTCTCTAGTTGACAACCGATGATGTAACGACCACAGCTCCAGTGTACTGTCCCCATGGGGGAAACTTCCGTTAGTCCTGCCTGGGTCCTTTTGCCCAAAGAGCTTGGCACTCACCCTGCCTGTACTCACTGAAAGGTCAGTCTGTACTCTCTATTGAAACAGTGGCTTCATGTTATTATAACACCGCACAAGATTACGATGAATATGCACTACTTTCTAGCCAACGGCAAGGATCAGGGAGGAAGCGGGAGCCTTGGAGCAGCCTCTAGAGAGGAGACGGTGGAAGGTGGTAAAAGGCCAATGGGTGGCTGGGGCTCTGTGCTGCTCAGGGACACTTCCCCCCCTCCCACCCCCGCCTTCAAGGAACGGCACAGAGGACCAAAGACAGGCAGATACAAGAATGCAGCAGGGAAGTGGGAGCAAGCGGTAGGCCTGGTGGGCTTCCTGGAAGGGAAAGGGGGCACTTAGCAGCCCACTCGTGCCTGCCAGTGAGCCCGTGGCTTCCCGGAGCGCGTCCTGACTGCCTGCATGGACAGCACTTGTGGGTGTTTCTCAGCAACGGGAAGTAACCGGTATACACAGCTCAGAGTGGCGATGGAACTTTTTGTTGATTGAAATCTGAAGAAAAATCTTGGGCAATGGTTAGCGCAGGGAGATGCCGACAGAAAATGAAGCCCACGTGGGACGAGACCCCTGCCTTTGAGCCTGGCCCACAACAGCCAGGCCTTGATCTGCTCCAGCTGAGTGGCCAAGAGAGGCCAGACCTCCAAGCTTCTCACTGGGCACACTCTTCAGGGGCCCGGACCCACCAGGCATCCCCTTATGGATTCTAATGCGTGACAGCTTTGTATGTGCAGAGTGCAGCTTTTGGAAGCCCAGAGCCAGATCTGTCATTCCACATGCCTCTAGGTGAGCCCCAACTGCCACCCTCCACCCTCACACCACTGGCCACCTCCCTCCCCAGAGGCCTCTCTGGCTCTGAAACAAGACCGTCCACAGCAATCTGTGATATGTACAAGACAGCCCTGCGCCGACGCCTCATCCTGCATGTGGTAGTTAGAGAATCATTTGTCCATTTGAGGATTTGGAGGATAGGGATGGAGGCTAGTCCGTCCATCAAATCGTAGCCAATGAGGTCTCTGTGTGGGATGACCTTCTCCCGAGACTTCTGGGAAATCCGATACTCCTTCTTGGAGGCAGAAGACACTGTCTGGGAGACATCTCTGAGGAGAAGCCACATGGACTGACCCTGATGCAGCCCTGGATGATGGAGAAGCCTCGTGGAGACCCCTGCCAGCACCGAGATGCTTACAATGCCACTGGATCCAAAGACTTTCGACCTACTGGCCTATGGCCATTCTGCATTCAACATCATTGCATGTGTTTTCTAAGTCTGAAGAGATTGATTATAGATTATAGATTGATATCAAACAAATGAGCCCCTATCAGACTTATGGGCTTAGACTGGACTGGGTAGGGATGCTTTCTTAATGTACAGTTACCTTCTATATAAAACACTCTCTTAGACACATAGGCATTTCAATGGGTCTATCTAGTCCACCCAGACTAACACACGGCACAGTAGTTCATTTAATCCTCGCTGTGGGAGGGAGGAACCTTAATGCATCTGTGGGCTAGGGCTTGGACTGCTCACCACAAGATCGGCAGTTCAAACCTCCTCAGAGCCTGGCAAGTGGTGTCTGCTTCTGCCAAGAGTCATAGCTGCCGGAATTCGGTATCAGGGCCACTGTCACTCCACAGCAGGGGCTTTCATGTTTGGGACTGGCCAGGGGGCCATGTGGAATCCCGAAGTGTAGAGGAAGAGGCTGAGGTAGCGGTAACAACTCAGACTGACGTAGCTGAAACACGCCAACCGGGCCCACTGCATGCCGAGACGGTGCAGCGCTTTGGGGGCCGGGGGAGGTACAGCACCTACAGGGTGAGGGGAGCTTGCTGCCCAAAGGCATGCTCACGTCGCAGACCCTTCATCCCTGTGGCTATGGCTGGTCTCCCAGGTGTCCTCTGGCCCCCTTTTATTCTCCTCCCAGCCCCCTGTGGAAGTCAAACAGCACCCTCTCCCCTGCCCACCCCACGCTCGCACTGCCTCCATGAATTCTGAGGCCCCGTGCCAGCTTTGCCGTGCTCAGCGGCAGGCTGGGCACAGAGGCCAATGTGTCCCTATGCCAGCTCTGGCTTCCAGACTCCTGCTGGCCAGGCCTCCAGGAGGGCGTCCAGAAGCAGCAGCCACTTCATTTCCGTGCCTTGGCGAGGGCTCTGCTTAGCTGCCCTGCAGCCAGGCCTGATGTCCCCCGGGTAGGAGCAGGACAGGTGCGCTGCGTGCAGATGGGTGTTAGCTGCTCCCAAACGCCCAGACGTCGCTCGTGGATCCTGCCCTCCTCTGGCCGCTGGTTGTGACACTCAGGTTGTGATGTCACGGTAGTTCCACGGCTGGTCACCATTGTCACTTTCTAAAGGGACACATGCATGTGCTGGAGTCGGGGACCAGAGATGGGGGGGTCTCCGCGCCAATAGGACACAGTCTTTCCTATGCTGGACCCTAAGGTCAGAAACCAGAGGAGACCAGGAGCTTGGTACGCTCTGTTCAGTGTGCTGTCGGTCACGAGGTGGTCTTTGCCATATGGCCTATTTCAAAATCATATTATAAAATACAGCAAAAACGTTTGTGTCTTTTTCCCCCCTTGTGTTTTATGATTACGATAAGCAATGGAGGTGCAGGTGGGTTTCCCGGGTCCCCAGGACAGTTCTGTGGAGCAATCTCTTCCCCAGGAAGAGATTGTAGTGGGGCTCAGCAGCCCCAAACAGTTCTCAGTCCCCCTCCCTTCCTCTTCGGTCAAGTGGGAGTGATCAAATGCTCCTGGGATTGAGGCACTCCTGGGGGGAGTTTCTTGCGCTCTGGGTTTGGCATCGCACATTCCCAAGGCAGCACTGCAAGCTAAGTCGTTAAGAACTGGGACTCTGGCCCTGACTGGGGCCCCCCTCCCACAACCGCCACCGGGGGACCCCAGGCCAGCTGCACCACCTTTGGGCTCTGCTTGCCTCCTCTGTGGGATGGGCTGATAAGATGATGCTTCGTCTGAAGGATAATGCATAAAAATGAATAGATTGTACCCCATTGGGATAATACTTAAACTATGCATCGTGTACATGATCCTTGTTTGTGGAGGCAGCTGTCTAGAGACCAGGGAATGCTTGGCAGGGGGTCCGTCTGCTGCACAAGACCTCTGTAGAACGTTGAGAAGAAAGGATGTGACTTGGAAGCCAAAGGTGTGCCTGACCCAAGCCATGGTGCTTTCCGTGGCCTCGTATGCACGTGAAAATCAGGCAATGAATGATGTGCTAGTCCGGGTAGGCCACAGAAACAAGTTCATAGACATGCATCTGGATATAAGGAAAGGTTTGTATACAAGAGGAATGGAATATTGAGAAAGCATCCCAACCCAGTCCGGTCCTAGGTCATAGGTCTGATATTAACCCTTATGTCCGATACCAGTCTATAAAGTCTTCTTCTCACTCACGAAGCACATGCAATGACATCAGGACAATCACAGGCCAGTGGGTGCAGAATCTTGTGTATCCAGCAGCAGTAAAAGCATCCCGGCACTAGCAGGGGTCTCTCCGTGGCACCTCGTTTCCAGGCCTCAGGGTCCATCAGCAGTATCCAGTGGTGGTAGAAGTCTCTCAGTGCTGGCAGGGGTCGCTCTGTGGTTTTTCCAGCTTCAGAGGTCTGGTTCCATCAAGATAAGACTGTGTGGCTTCTCTGGCTCCTCCAGTTCCTAGGTCTCAGGGTCTGTATCATTTGCCCTCTTGTCTTATCAGTCGAGCATCTCCAAGAGCCTCAACCTTGTGTCTTGTCAGTAATGCATCTCCGAGGGACTGAGTCAATAGTCTCTCTCCTCCAATTGGGAAAGACCGTGAGACTTCCCAGAATTCTCAGGAGAAAGCCAGGCCTACACAGAGGTCTCATTGACTATCTCCAGATTGACAGGCTAGACTCCACCCCTACACTCCCAGTGCTGAAAGGGACACAGATCAGTGACTGCCACAAATGAGGAAGACCAGAGAAGAGTCCATGCTTTTGAGTGATGGTGCTGGTACTATTGACGGGACCGTGGGCTGCAAGAACACACCAGTCTGTCTTGAAAGAAGCACAGCCACAGGGCTGCTTAGATGCACAGAGGGTAAGACACGTAGGTCTCACCTACTTTGGACGTGCTGTCAGGAGAGACCAGTGGCCGGAGGAGGACATCCATCGTGCTTGGTAAAGGGGAGGGGCAGTCACAAAGAGCAAGGTCCTTGAAGAGACGGACTGACACTGTGGCCGCAACAATGGGCTCACCCATGAGAGTAACTGGCTGGCACGGGCTGGACTGGGCAAGGTGTCCTTCTGTTGTTTGTAGGCTCACCCTGAGTCAGAACTGACTTGATGACACTACACATCCCCGACGTGTGTGGGGGGGGGGGTGTACAGAAGTCCTGATGAAACAGGGGTGGTGAACCTTCAGACGCTAACTGAAGGGTCAGTGGTTCAAAACCCACCAGCTTCTCCACAGGACAAAAATGAGGTTGTCCACTTCTGTAAAGATTTACAGTCTCGGGCTGAGCCCCGGTGGCGTAGTGGTTGTGCGCGGGACTGCAGCCCACTGGGACGGAGGTTCAATTCCAGCAGTGGGGCTGGGCCACCACCGGAGAGCAGTGATGCCCCCCCCCAAAAAAAAAGGATTTACAGTCTCAGACACCTCGTGGGGGGGCAATTCTACCCTGTCCTCTGGGAAGGCTAAGAGTAGGAATGCCTTATCAGCAGTAAGTTGACATGTATACAAAGATAGACATGGAGAGAGAGAGAGAGAGAGATCCATGTGTGATAGAAAGGAATGGGAGGGGGGATGATGAGCCATCCTTCTTAGGCTGAGGCCCTCTGAGGACCCCCCACCCCCTGTAGCCATGCTGATCTCCAAACTGTTGCTCAAATACACAAAGAGGTGTCTGCCTCAGGACCATGGCCCTCTCTTGTCCCTCTGCCTCAATGGTCTGCTCTAGATTATCCATAATTCAGGTCTTCGCCCACATGCAGACCTTATGCTGACCACCCAATTCTCCCCCTTTCCTGCTTTCTTTCCTCCTGCCCTCCTCTCCTGCCCTTTATTGTGACTACCATGCACACTTTCAAAGTTGATGACATAGGGTATCAATTCTCCCCTGGAACGTGAGTCCCGGGACGAACAGATGCGAAGCAGTTCCTGGCACACAGGTGTTGAGTGAGTGAGTGAGTAGATGAATGGGCATCACAGATAAGAGATTCTCCCTCACTCCAGCCCAACTCCCTTCAGGGCCTGGCCAACCAAACTGGATAACCGGGTGCAGTGGCTCTGGGACATGGCTGTTAAAGACGCCACTTGCATTTCACAGGACCGTCCACCAAAGCTCAGGAGGGGCGCTGTCTGTCCCAGGTCTCAGGGACTTAAGTGACAGAGCCAGGCCTGGGACAAGTGAGTCTGACCCCAGGGCCGGGCTTGTGCACTCAGTGGCTCCGATGCTTTGTGGCCAAGAGGGCGCACAAGCCTCTGCAGTCTCAGGACAGCGCGCCCCTTTTAGCAACAGATTTCCAGGTTTTTCATGCTGGGCAGGAAGGGGGGCGGGTGGCCGTGGCGCCCTCTGTCCGCCCGCGCGCGCTGGCACTCTGCACTCTGGGCGAGTGTGTGGCTCCGCCAGAGGATGGATGCTGCGCAGTTGCCCAGCCGCCGCCGGCAGCACCTGATGCTGCAGTTGCCATGGCGACGAGCACCTCCTCCCCGATTGGTCCAGCGCGGCCGCACTACGTTGCTGTTCGAGCGCTTGGGGAGGCTCCCTGTGCCCGCTCCTCCTCCGGATGCTGCGAGAGCAAACCAGCAAAGCGGGCGCAGATTCGCACCCACCCCTTCCCTCTTCCTCCCTGCACCCTTCATCCCGGATGTGCGGAAAGGAAAAATCCTGAGGTGGTCTCAGAGAGCAGCGAGGCAGACGCCCTGGCCAGGGCTGGCGTCTATGGTGACTCTACTTCCTCCCAGGCCCCTGGGCACGGTGTAAGCCCCTATGCCGAGGGCTCCCGGCCGCCACCCTCCGCCTGCTCCTTCCCCAGCCTCCGTGGATGCCCCGGCCAGTCCCAGGAATGTGACTCCCCCTGTCACGATATTCCTTGTATCCCCTTCCACTTCGGAAGCCGTCTGCTCCTCCTCCTCCGACCACGTGGAGCCTCCCTAGCTGGGGACCAAGAGGGAGCAGGCAAGGAAAACTGCCCGCAGGCAGGATGGCTTGCAGAAGACGCTATTTGTGAGTATACGTAGCAAGTTTATACCTAGGACTGGAAGTCAGTGGGAGCTCTAGCCGAATGGGGCTTGTAGCGGGCTTAGGGGAGGGTCAGGGTGCCCTGATGGCTGGCAGAAGAAGCCAGTTAGTCCCCCAGCAGGCATGACAGGCACTTGTCTCCCTGCAGAGGGGTTTGTCAGTGGTGGCGGAAAGACTATTAGTCAGCAGATCTCTCTAGGTGGTGAAATTCCCTCTCTCCGGGGGACAAGTGCCCCCTTTAGGCACTGGTCCTCGGCGCTACCCTTCGGACAGTTAATACCGTCCACAGTGTGTCTGTTTAGAGACCGTGCTGGTGCCCAGCACGGCAGTGACTGGCACTTGGGCCTTGCTGCTGGAGAGCTGGCAGACGGGCCGCTGTGGTGGACAGGGAGCTATGCCCTCGAGGCAGGAGGGCAGAGGGCAGCAGTGCCCGATATGTCAGCCAGGTGTTCTGTGTGGGCTGATGGCAGGGCGCCTGTCTGTGGGGCTCAGCGCCAGCGGCTGCTCCGGTCTGCATGGGGCGGTGACATCATGAAGCCGGGGTATTTATGGAAACTGAAGCTGGGCCTCTTTCCGCCAGGTTTTCCCCGGGGTGGGGGTTGGGGGTGGGCGCAGTGGGACTAGACTACCTGCTTCCTTCGAGACTTCGTGCTAGTCTGGAGGTGGTGACCTCTGCTCGCTGGAATCCTCCCTCCCCTCAGACGGATGGAGTGGAGGCCCAGTTCCACACTTCCTCCACCTGCTCGAAGCACCTTGCCCCAGGCCTGCTTGTGTGGGGCTGGGCCAGTCAGGGACCATCTCCCCGGGTGCCAGATGGAGCCCCTGCACTGTGATGAGGGCCTTTGCAGCCCCCTCCCTCCCTTGAGGAGCAGTTCCCACCCGCTGGAGGCACGTACACAGACCTCTCTCTCTGAGGCAGCAGCCCCAGATGGAAGCCTGTGGGTGAGCCGGGTGGCCCCGGCCGGCTGTGGCATGCTGGCTGCTTCCCGAAAGGGCCCTTGAGTTGGTTTGCTCTGGTGAACAGGGCGTGCTGTGGTACTCACTCCTGGAGACAAGGCCCCGGCTGTATTTTGGGAAACAAATAGGAAATCCTTTGCTGGCCCGGACGGAACTCCTGTCGCTGTTTCTGGGAAGCGGTGTTCCCAAGGCTGTTGTCTTCTCCCCACCACTGCCAGCCTGGAGTCTGTTGTCAGCGAGGCGCAGCTCTCGGGGTCTCATGGGGAAGGGGTGCCAGGAGCATCTGGCTTCCTCACGGCAGCCTTGTCTGGTGGGGAAACTGAGGCCCAGCAAAACTCTTCTGGAACCATGAGGGCAGCAGCCCAGGGGCGGCGGGGGGTGGGGGTGGGTGTCTCAATCGAACACCTACACTGGAGTCCCCGGGTTCTGATTGCCTGAGTCTCGGGCCGAGCTCCGTGGAGCATTCAGGTTCTCTTAGATGGTCCCGTGTAGCCGCTGCTGGTGGCCAGGGTGGCCAGGGCAGCCTTGCCTAAGCTCATCAGACGATGCTTATGCAGAGAACCAAGGGGCAGATCCCAGCTCCCCTCCCTGGGGGGATCTGGCCAGGCTGCCAGGAGACCAGGAACCTTCTGCTGGCCCAGGTCTCTGACAGGGCTGCTTGGCTCAGGGACTGAGCCTCCCTCACCTGCTCGCCTTGTAGAGGGACTAGGCTGGATGTGGTTGTTAGGGACCCAGGCCTGCCCCCCACCCCCATGTCATTGTTGGCTACCTCAGAAAAGTGCATAGGGATGCTGAGACTCCCAAAGACTGGGTTGGCAGAGGGGCCGTTAGCTCTGTTCTCGCCGGAGGACTCGGAGACCCAGAGTAGGCCTTGCTGGGCGGGACCTGATCTGTTTGTGGTGTCTGCCCTCTGTGTCAACAACCCAGGCCCCATGTCCATCCCCACCCTGCTGTTGACAGCACTTACCTGTGGAAAGGGGACTTGAGTGCCTCTGGGCATCCTCTGGCCTTGCGACTTCCACAGAGCCGACCTCGAAGCTGCCTGGTTTGGCTCCAGAGGTCTCACTGAGCCTCACTGGCTGCCAGAAAGGCCTTGTTGACCCATTTTACAGAGGAGAAGGGTCAAGCTCCAAGAGGCACCCGAGCCTGTCGGAGGTCAAGTGGCTGTTGCCTGTGAACAATTCCCCTACCTCGGGAGGCCTCGCCCCAATCCAGGATGGACCTGCCCCTGCCATCCCCCCCAGCTCCTGGAGGCCTGCTTTACCTGCCCCTGGGAGCAGCAAGGGGAATCCGGCCTGTCCTGGAGAGAAAGCCCCATGACCAGAACATTGACTCCTCCTCTGTCAGGGAGACTCCCTCGCCATCGGAGCCATTCCTGTGAGCAGCTTAATTAAGGGTGTGCTAATTAAGGTCAGCCCCCCCTTCAGAGTGTAACTACAGCAGCGTGTCTTTATCATCGTTTCGCAAGGCAACCCCTCAGTGCCGAGAGAGATGGAGGCCCTTCCCAGGGCTGGAGTTGGGCCCCAGGGCCTCCGGTGCTGCTCCGTGCCCCCTCTCCCGCACCCCCGACTTCCTGCTGCTTCTCCTGCTGCCAG
The DNA here is from genome assembly GCA_004026705.1 of Nesogale talazaci. Taxonomy (NCBI): domain Eukaryota; kingdom Metazoa; phylum Chordata; class Mammalia; order Afrosoricida; family Tenrecidae; genus Nesogale; species Nesogale talazaci. Next base: position 19,432 of record PVJH01029548.1, read on the forward strand.
TGACCCCCTACCATCCCCCCCTTCCTTCCTGTCTGTGCCCAGACATCCAAGGGCCCACACCAACTTTCTCTACTGAAGACCCCACCCCGGCCTCCCTGTGAGCCCCCTGATTCAGTGGTCTCTTTTGCAAGCGCTTGTTTCTCCTCTCACCCACTGCCGACTATTTCACATCGAGGAAAAAGATTGATTGGGGTGAAATAGATTGTAACCCAAAATGTGCCGTCTTAAAGGGATCCGTTGCGGCGCCGTTCATGAAAACCGCTGTGGTACAGGCATCCCCCCCTCACCCCCCATCCCACCCCATGAGTCCCCAGAACTTTGCATCGCCCCCGGAACAAGAAGCTCTGTACCCGTTTGAAGGAACCCCTCCCTGCTCCCTCCCACTTCCACCTCCTGGTCTCCATTCCTGCCTGCTGTGGTCTCTCCTGGGGTGTGTGTATGTGGGGGGCGGGGAGGGTAGGTGCCCTGGGCCTGCCGGGGACCCCCTTTGCTCTCCACAGACTCGCTCATCCGTGTGCTGTCTTTGCCAGCAGACGATCAGCAGTCTGGCCGGGGCCCAGATCTGACTCGCCTCCAGCTCCCAGAGCAGGGCCGATGACGGAGCTGTCATCACTTGGGAGAGGGATGCGAGCCCGGAGACGTGGGGTCCAGAGCTCAGCCTGCAGGCGGCGCCCGCCCTCCGTGTGCCAGCAGGCCACGGGAGAGACCTGCCTGCCCAGTCGTGTGCCAAGAAGACCCCGGGGGCCAGAGGGGCCCGCCCCGGCCGGAGGTAACTCAGGGAGGTTCCTTGGTGGAAACGAAGGAGAACTCACAGCTCCGTGTGCCACGTGCAGTTTCGCTCATTTGACCTTGACCTTCCCTGGGGGTGAGGGTGTTAGGATGCTCACCGTACAAACCGCGCAGCCAAGCCACAGCATGCGTTGCCCCCACGTAGCACTCACAGAACCTGGATTGGGCCGGCCGGGCCCCCCAGTCCCACTCAGAGCACTTCTGCTGAAGGCGTCTTTGCAGATGTCACTGGATCTGGCCGGAGTCTGGGGCACCAGAGGAAGTGTGAGGTGGAGGCTAGAGGTGTGGGTCTGGCCTCTGGGCCATGGGCCAGGGTGGGGCAGAGGGAACTTTGAGGGGGTCTGAGGGACCTGGTTAGATGTTAGTGGGGGTCATGGGGATGGGGGAAGGCTGGGCAGGGAGTGCCGAGACAGGCCCGCTCCCCCCACAGGAAACCAGACAGCAATACTCACTACTGTCTGTGCCCCTCCGGCGCTTGCCAGAGCTGGGGTGCCCGGACATTTAGGTAAAAGTTTGGCAGTGCAGGGCCTGGTCATAGCGACTTCTGCATGGCCGGGTGAGAAAGACCAGGCCTAGTTTTCCCACCGGACCTCACCTGACTCAGAGCTGACCTTGTCTGGTGTCCAGCCAGCGGATGGGGACCCAGACATCACCAAAGAGGAGGAGGACCATGCTCTTGGCTGGGACCCAGTGGCAGAGGCGGGCAGGGGGACACTCTGGCCTCAGCTGCACCTCTTATCGGAACCTTCCCGAGACCCCGTACCCCTCACCTCTCCACCCGACAGTCCAGGGAGGCGGGTCCTCTTGTCAGTAAAAGTTGCAGGACTCCAAGGCTCAGGACGGCCGTGGCTATGCCTTCAGAGTGGGTGTGTGGGTGGGTGCCCAATGTTTCTGCCTCCGGACCCCTTTCCCACACCCTGGTCTGACTTGGCGTGTCCCCCTTCCTCTCCTGCTCTTCCCCCTGGGGGGTCTTGTCCAATGGGGGTGAGGAGCCCCACACCAGGTCTTGTGGATGAGACTGATCTTGTCCCGGCCAGAGGGTTGTCCAGGAGGCTTTGTTGTGGACAGACGGAGGGACAGACACAGCCTGGAGAGCTGCGGGGGCCCTGGCCCTGCTCACGGGACTGCTGACACAGCGGCTCACGGTGGCTCCTCGTGCTCTCTCCCCCTCCATGCCAGGAGGCTTCAGAGACACTTTTTAAATCGCCCTACTATGTCCTTTTGGGGCAGAGCAGGTACCAAAGTTCTCTGCCCCTGGGCCTCTGAACTTGGCCCCAAGGGACTCCCCCACCAGAAGAAGGAGGCTTTGTTCGAGTCCTGCCCTACACTGCGCTGTGTCCCTAGGCAGCTCTGCCTGTCTGGGCCTCGGGCCTCCTCTGGGAGTGGAGCAGCAGGACCAACCACCTCCTAGCCCCAGTTATTCAGGGACACCATGCAGAAGGCTGGGGGAGAGGGACCCTCGAGACTACAGATCATCACTGGGGGGAGAGGGGGGTTACCACTGAAAACCACCCTAAGAAGAAAGCACCAAGGGTCAGGGCCCTAACGGTCAGTGGATGCTGGGTACACACTCTGTATTTCTCCTCTGTGGACTCTCTGGCCTCCCCAGTCCGGCGAGCTTCTCCCTGTGGCCCTTGGCCGGGAAGGGGCAAGTTAACTAAGCTTCCGCACAAGTTCCCTTGGCAGACAGGATCCCGGGCAAAGGGGGGCCTCTCTCCTGTTGCCAGCAGCCTGCCCACCTGCCCTTCAAGCTGCCTGTTTTCACAGGCTCCATCCCTCACTGGGTACCACCGCCATCTCTTGATAGAGGCAGACCAGAGGGAGGCGCTCAGTCCCTTTCAGCTGACTGCTCGTCCCTGGCCCAGGAGTCCCAGCCTGGGCTCGTGAACACATGGGGTCTGGCTGAAAGAGATGCCCTTCCCCACCTCCAGATACTTGCACCGCCTTCTCCAAAGTTTCTGAGCTGAGCAGGGGTAAGCAGACCAGGGGTACCTTGGGAAGATCATGACGGGACACGGGCGAAGCACAAGGTCTTTGTCATCACACAAATAATGACCGCCCCTGGGTACCCTGGGTACCCTGGGTGGGTTTTATCTCGCCACGTGCTTGGAAAGTTCGTCCATCCTCGTGATGCAGCCGTACAGACCCGGGCCTCTCCTTCAGCAGCCGCCACAGGGCCCAGTGTCTCTGGAGCTGCCAGGGCAGCTGTGTGCTTATACATCCTGCCACCCAGGCCCCTGATAGCATGGGCCTGCCCTCAAGAGAAGCCAGGGGCTTCCATGGGCAGGGAAGCCCAGTCTTTTGCTCATAGCTGGGCCTCTGGGAAGGAAGCCAAGCTACACAATGCCCCATCGGGCAGGAGGCCGAGGCCAGTGGGCTTCAGACTCACCACCTTGCCCTCCACGCTGTCCAGCTCAGTTCTGGCTGCCACGTTGTGCAGCACTCCCTGGGCACCAGGCCCGGACTGGGTGCCCGGAGACAGACCCAGGTGTCTGTCGCTCCCAGCGCTGGGAGAGAGGGTGTGAACAAGGACTTGTCGGGAATCAGGGGCGCTGAGAGCTCACGATGGAAGCAGAAATGCGTGTTCCGTTATCTGAGCCCGGAACGCCATTCACAAGGTGCCCGGCCCCCCGGTTTCATAAGCATGGAGTTTTCCAAGAATGCCGCCTTTCTTAGAATCCAGAGATCATACAGGAATATGCTCGGAACTCAGCCAATCAAGGCCACCCTTCAGGGCAGGGCTCTGGGCTCTCCAGTCCCTGGCAGCACCCGTGTCCCTGGGGTGTGTGGTCATCACAGAGGAAACCAGGGGACGTCGGGCTTCCTGTGGCAGAGATGAGTCCCCCCTGGCATGCTGACCAACCCGATCTCTCGTTATACGTCACTTGGTCTCTCTCAAGGGCATTCCGGTTTTGCTTGTTTGTTCCTAGGCATTTCCCTGGGGTTTTTGCAGCCCGTCTCACAATCCAGACGTCGTCCGTCCATTGTATGCCAAGCACACTTGCACATGTGTGGCCATCATCCTTTTCAAAGCATTTTCTTTCTACTTAAGTCCTTGCTCTCAGCTCCCGCTCTCCCTCCCCCCCTTTCCTGGTCTGGTGTTTTTGTGTGGGTTTTGAATGTTTTTTAAACAGAATCTTTTTATCTTTAATTGTGTGACGACACTATGCGTGAACTCCCGTTCAAAACAGGGGAAAAAAGGGCAGCACGCTCTGTTACAAGAAGCACGCGGGCTTAGGTCAAGGGGTCCTTGTCGTGAGGGCGTGTTGGGGAGCTTGCCTGTGGGGGCAGTTGTCCGGCTGCCGTCCGTGAGGGGACACCAGGTAGACAGACGTGGATAGGACCTCTCTGGACCATCTCCGGCAGCTGCCTGTGAGACTTCCAAAGCAAGCTCACAGCCATCGTCAGTCCTGACTCGTGGCCACCCTGGGGACGGACCCGGTGGGCTTCTCAGGCTTCGTGGGAATAGAAAGTCCCCTGTGCCCCCCTCAACACAGCTCAGGGTTTTGAACTGCAGGCCCTGCAGTTTACAGCCCAGTGCACAGCCACTGTACCGCCAAGGCTTCCTGTGGGGACCTACCATTCTCTCAAAATTAAAGAATTTCCTCAGCGGGAGGGGTCTCCACTTAGCCCAGATATTCCCATGAGAACCATTGAAACTGGCATGGTCCCTGGACAGGGATGGCACGCAAACCCACAAAGTGTTTTATACTTTTTCAAGTGGCAGATATTTTGCTAGATATATTTCATCGCAATAAAAAAATTTTTTAACATAAATAACGTCTAGGGTGACATCTTTTCTCGCAACTTGAATTGTAAATAGCCATAAAGGTAAGCAGCTCACATATAACATAGTCTCTACAGAATCATTAGAAGGAGCCTTGGTGGCACAGTGGTTAAAGCACTGTATAGCGAACCCCGAGGTTGAGGGTTCGAACCCACCAACAGCCTTGGGAAGCCTAGGCTAGTTCTACCCGGTAGATAGGCAGGCATCCACTCCACAGCATTGGGCTTGGTTTATAAAATGTACTTTAAAGCGGAAAGCATAGATTATTGTTTGCTCAGGAACAAACAGTATCAGAGATTTTTAAAAGGCCACTGAGTCTGAAGAGTCTGAGAGTCCTGGGGCCTGTAGGACCGAGGAAAGTTCAAATCCTCCCGTCCCCAGCTTCAGTCCCCGAGAACAACCTCTCCCAATCGCCTTTCCTCCGGCCCCTTGGCTTCTCCCGCAACCAACTAGCAGCGTGGGGGCCAACACTGCCCCCTGCTGAGAGGCAGTACCAACTGCAACGGGGCCCCCTCTTTGGAAACGGGGACCTGACCATCTGGGCTCCAGACCCTGCTCTGCCGGAAAGCCTCAGAAAACAGGTTGCTGTTGGAACAGGGTCTGGCCCATCTCTCCCCTGGTACTTCCCCTCAGCAGACCTCCGGCTCCCTGGCCCAGATCTAGGGCCTGGCTGACTCTCCGACCGTTGGATCAAGGTACACGGCCCAGTTCCGCAGTATTCTCTACGAGCCCCTCCCCGCCCCCCGGCACCCATTCCTCTGACTCCTGCCACCACCGCATCGAGAGCAGAACATGCCTGAAAAGGCCATAGGGGGGACAGAAATGGAAACCAGTGCCTAAAATGGAGAGGTTAGGCAAACCAGTCTATTTCGTGTTTTTGCTACAGTTTCAATCGCTCGGTGAATGAGTGGCTGGCTAACGCACCTGTCACACACCGAAGCAAAGTCAGAACTCATCAGGGCGAGGGGTTCAAGACTGAGATGATCATGGGGTGCCATAGTCAGTCAGGGGTCAAAGGCAGCATGGGGGTGGGATGGGCCCATCGTGGATGTCTCAGGGGGGACTGGACCGCATGGATGTCTTGGCCGGGTCCTGGAGCAGCTCAGGGGGCAAAGTTCTGAGAATGGCCGTGCCAGGGACACCCCCATTCCCTCCTTTTTCCCCATCACCCTGGGTGGGTGGGTTTTCAGGGAAAATCTGAGCTTCCTGGGCCTGGGCACCGCTCTGACCTCCAGGATGAAGTGTTCCCTTGTGAACCGGCAGCTGATCTAAAGCATGGCTAATTGCGGGATTTTTTTTTTTTTTAATATAGGCTCCAGCAGTTTCATTCCTCGCCAAGCCGGTCCCAGGCATCTGTTTGGAATGGCTAATCAGGAAAGTAATGCATTTTTTATCACCGCAGCCCGCACTGAGGCTTACAGCCTGCCTCCCGCAGCCCTGGCAAGGACCGATGCTAATAGGGCACCTTCCTTACCCCCACCCCCCATTTGCTCTCCATGATCAAATATGAGAAACATGATCCCAGTTTAACCCAGTCTGGGCTGTCCTGGCTCCAGGCGGCCTCTGAGCCTTCCCAATGCCCATCCTGACAGCGGCCCAGGGCTGCTGGGTGATCGGCTGTCTCAGGGGACGTCCCACAACCCAACAGAGAGAGAGGCGGGAGGCAAAATAGTGGAGAGACTGATGCTTCCAGCTCCCTCTCAGGGTGCCAGCCCTTCTGTGCCATCCAAGGGGCTGTGTGAGTCCGGGCAGATTAGTCAACCTCTTGGCATCTCAAGCTCTTTCTTTTGTAAAAGACGGCTGATGGTTCCAACTTTTGAAACAGAGAACTTGTGAATGGGATCTCTGGCCCCTCCCCGCCCCGGATTCCCGCTCACACGCTGGGCTCTGAGAGAC
>PVJH01029549.1:0-25899 GCA_004026705.1 Nesogale talazaci
AGCCTAGGTATACAAGGTTAACTGCTATAGATAACTTTGAACACTGTTGCTTAGCCCCAAACTGCAGGCAACGAGGTTGCAGTGGAAAATTCCGTAGCTGCTCTCTTCCCTAGACCTGGACTATAAAACTGCACCTCCCTCCTGGGGAGCGCCACTTCTCTAGCTCCAATTAGGGACCCATGAACTTCGCCTAGATGCTTTGAAAGAAACCTTTGAAACGGTTTTCTACCTTTTCTTTCTTTCTTTTCGTGGTTGTTTTTTTTTTTTTTTTTTTGGTGGGCATCACTGCCTCTGATGATCGTGGGCGCTACCCAGCTGTCGCTGGATTTGAACTGTCAAGCTCGTGGGCTGCAGTTCCGCACTCAACCACTCATGCCACCAGGGCTCAGCCCTCTTTCTTTCTTTTCATCACCAAATTACCCTGCACCTTATACCACTTCATCCAGTTATCTACAGATGGGCTCTGGGTCTCCACACCCATCCCCCTCTTTAGCATCAGTACAATTATTTGGGGTCTTTTGATACCTCTTGACTGACCCTATGGACACGTAGGCTGGTGCGTCTTCCTTGTGGGCCTGTTTGCTTTTGCGTACCATTTTCAATGCTCTGTGTGCCTTTTGTATAGATCCAAGTTTCCATTCCATATTTTCATTTTTCCTGATCAATTTCTTTTCATATTCTTTTAGGGTAAGGCACCTGGTGATGAAGTCTCTCTTATTTAGAAAAGTGTTTGTTTTGCCTCCACTTGTAAAAGCTTCTGATTTCAAAATAATTATAGACTTCATAAGTTTCAAGACTCACACCATTGTTCCTTTTCCTCTGAGCTATTTGAAAGGCAGGCCGAAAGCAGTTGTCATTTTTTTGTTTAGTTTCTAGTCGCTTACACAAAATGGTTAAGTCCTGTCCATCCTGATTAGAAGTGAACATCTTTGTTTTGACTCACTGATGATTATAAACAAAAATATATAGATTGTGAGTTTGCATTTGCCGTGACTTTGAGGTCATTCATCTAGGACTTACTATTCTCCACATGATAAAGCGCTGCCAGAATGAGAAATATTCAAGTTCCTGTTTCCTTCTTGTGCATTTTACCTGGCCTGAAAAGAAAAATCAGTCAAGATTTATACGAATTCATTTGTATAAATGAGGTGGCACAGTTGCATTACTTTTTTTGGGGGGGGCGAGCATCACTGCTCTCCGGTGGTGGGAGTAGGAGGCCCAGCCCGACTGCTGGAATGGAACCTCCGTCCCAGTGGGCCGCAGTCCCGCGCACAACCACTACGCCACCGGGGCTCAGCCCACATTACTTTTTCACTTATCCTTTTTTCCCCCCTTTTTTATTCTTATTTAATTAGTTTTTTGAAAAACAAAAACAGGCCAAGACAGCTTTCTTTCCTTCATGCTCCATTTCCTCCCCTGCCTGTGATAGGTTAGATGACATGGGTTTGAGGCATTCCGATGGCCTCTAAGTAATTGCTTAAGGTTCACAGAGAACTGAGCTCTTAGCAACAGAGCAGGGCCTCACAGTAAAGCAGCACCAGGCGGAGAGGCCGGCCTCCCAGATCCTCCCAGAAGTGGGTGCTTTCGTTGCGCGTTGGGCTTGCCCCACTGGTTAGAGGTTGCAGTCCCTTCTAATCTTGTCTCCATCTTCGCCTAGTGCTGTTGCTGCCAGCTTTGAACTTCCACGTCTGGGCTCCTACAAACCCTGCCTGTGGGCTCTTCTCTTTTTCTCAGTACTGAAGCTCACATTCACATTCCAAAGAAGAGCTGATTGATTCCCTTCAAGATCTGTTGATGCTAGGCCACCTGTCAGGTCATTAGCAGCTGTAAGAGTTTCTGTGCTTTGGTCATGGGCCACACTTGATTGATTGGGCCATGTGGTCCAATGTATGGTAACATAAAACTCATCAGACTTGCATAACAGCCGCTTGTCGGCATCCAGTCTCCTTTGCTACAATTAATTTCAATTTATTAAAGACAGGCACTAAACAGGATTTTCTCTCAAAGCAGTCAGAGATTAAGGCTTAGATTAATTGTTGATCTGGTTCCTGAAATGTTAGAATTTCCAGATTTTATTCTTAGCCGTAACACAAAGGAGAGTCTTTCATCAACTTTTAGCCACAACTCAAAATAAACTCTTTGGATTATTGCGCCAAGAATGCCCATCTGTTAAAGACTACAAAGAGAAGCTTCAAATGTTTCCATTCCTGTCAGCCCCTCTCATTAAAGGAGGAAGAGAGTGGACGTATGTGTTAAAATAAAGTTTTGGATTTTTAGACCTACCTGGGTTTGAATACCAGCTTTCCCATTTACTGGGTGATAGATGAGCAGCTTTTCTCCATTTGTTCTGGCATGGAATGGGCACTCCGGTATTTTCTTCAGGTGATTGTTGGAATAAATGAGAGGATCCATGCAAAGCAATTAACAAGGTGCCTGACATAAATGTTAGTGCTTCATAGATGTTCGTTCCTATTGTTGTCATTAGATCATCGTCTTAATCATAAGGGTTATCTTTTTTTTTTTTTTGGCATCACTGCTCTCCGGTGGTGGGAGTAGGAGGCCCAGCCCCACTGCTGGAATTGAACCTCCGTCCCAGTGAGCCGCAGTCCCGCGCACAACCACTACGCCACCGGGGCTCAGCCCCATAAGGGTTATCTTAGTCTACATTTTTAATGTTTATAAAAGCTAACATTGGGCTGAGCCCCGGTGGCGTAGTGGTTGTGCGCAGGACTGTGGCCCACTGGGATGGAGGTTCAATTCCAGCTCACAGGAGCAAAGGCTGGGCCTCCTGCTCCCATCACCAGAGGGCAGTAATGCCTTAAAATAAAACTTAAAGAAAAAGATAAAAAAAATAAAAGCTAACATTTCTGCATGTATTAGCTGAGTCCAGGTGCAGATTTGAGCCCATCTATACGTCCTTGGTGGCATCAATGGCTCTAGGTGCTTGGCTGCGAAGTAAAAGGTTGATTGCTTGCATCCACTCGGCAGCTGGTGATGACACAAAAACCATGGCCATGGCGTCCATTTCAAGGCCCAGGATTCCTATACAACAAAGCAGAACGGCCCAAGGGGTGTTCTGTGACATCTCTCTCCCACAGAGTGTTCTCCAGTGTGGCTGGTGGGCTCAAACCCTTTGGTTGCCAGCGCAGCACTTAGCCATTGTGCCATTGTGACTCTAAGCTGTAAAGATGACAGCCTAGAAAACCCTCTGCAGCTGTGCTGCCCGTTTTTTGTGGAGCTCTGTGAGTTGAAATGGACTTGGCAACACCAAATAATAGTGTGCTTGCTGGGACTGCTAGGCTTACAGGACTCATGCAGTGTGGACTCTTGCTTCAGAATCCCTGTCTCCGAACTGTTGATGGTGGGAAAGGTTTCAGAGAAACTCAATCCTGGAACGAAATGCTGTTGTAACTACTTGAGAGGAGTGCGGATGGTGCAACTTTGTCTCGCGTACTTTGGGCATGTTATTAGGTGAGAGGAAACCAAATCAGACTCATTGCCATTGTGTCAGTACTGACGCAGAGAGAGCCTGAAGACCAGGATGGAGCTGCGCCTGTGAGTTTCTGAGACCCTGACTGCTTCTGGGATAGGAAACCCTGTCTTTCTCCAGGGAGCTGCTGGGGGTTTCAGACAGCTGACCTTGCCGAGTACATCCCAGTATGTAACCACTGTGCCACCGGGCTCCTCAGGAGATACCCGTCCCTGGAAAAGGACATCATACTTGATAAAGTAGAGGATCACCAAAAAAAAAAAAAAAGTGGGGGTTGGGGAGACCTTGGAATGAGATGGGTTGGCACAGTGGCTGCCAAATAGGTACAAAGAAACCACAATTGGGGCTGAGCCCCGGTGGCGTAGTGGTTGTGCGCGGGACTGCGGCCCACTGGGATGGAGGTTCAATTCTAGCTCCACGGAGCAAAGGCTGGGCCTCCTACTCCCACCACCAGGGCAGTGATGCCCCCCCCCCCCCAAACAACAACAACAACAACAACAACAAAGTCTTCCCTTAAAAAAAGAAACCACAATTGTGAGGATGACTCGGGAGCGGGCAGTGTTCCATTCTGTCGTGCAATCGCTCTGAGTCAGACCTCATAGGATTGTTGTAAAGAGGAAGTAAGTTATACATCCAGCATGTAAGTGCATGCTGTTGCTGCTACTGGTTTATGCCCCCGAATAGTTGGCCATTTGAAGCCTCATTGGGCCTAACTCGCCAGTCTTTTTGCCTGGTGGGTAGTTTATTTTTCGTTGCAATTGCCATGTCAGTTTTGTAGACTCCAGGTGGTAGGAGATGAGTAAGCTAACAGATGTAGTTTGCAGATAGTCTTATAGTGGTTCCATTTGAGATTGGACACTAGCCCTTTTTTTTTTTTCAGTCATTTTACTGGGGCTCATACATCGCTTATCACAATCCATACATAAATGAACTGTGCCAAGCACCTTTACATGCCTGTTGCCGTTATCATTCTCCAAATTTATTCTTTTCTACTTGAGCCCTTGACATCAGCTTTTCATTTTTTCCCCTCCCTTCCCACTCTCCCTACCCCATCAACCCTTAATACTTCATAAATTATTATTATTTTGTCATATCTTACACTGCCCAACATCTCCCCTTTCCCATTCCTTCGCTGTCTGTCCTCCAGATAGGAAGTTATGTGTAGATCCTTGTAATTGGCTCCCCCTCTCTACCCCACCTTTCCTCCACCCATCCAGTAACTCTGCTTTCACTACTGGTCCCGAGGGGTTCATCTGTCCAAGATTCCCTGTATTTCCAGTTGTTATCTGTACCATTGCTGCACCTCTTCCCATCTAACAGATTTGTAAGGTAGAATTGGGATCACGATAGTTGGGGAGAGAAAGTTGTTAAGAACTAGAGGAAGGGGCTGAGCCCCGGTGGTGTAGTGGTTGTGCGCGGGACTGCGGCCCACTGGGATGGAGGTTCAATTCTAGGTCACAGAAGCAAAGGCTGAGCCTCCTACTCCCACCACTAGAGGGCAGTGATGCCTAAAAAACTAAAAAAAAAAATTAAAAAAAGAACTAGAGGAAGAGCTGAGCCCCAGTGTTGTAGTGGTTGAGTGCAGGACTGTGGCCCACGGGCTTGGCGGTTCAAATCCAGCAGCAGCTCTCCAGGAGCAAGGCTGGGCCTCCTAATCCCATCAGGGTGCAGTGATGTCCCACCCCCACCCCCCACTCCCAAGGAAAAAAAAAGACGAGGGAGAAGAACTAAAGGAAAGATGTGTGTTTTATCGTTACTTCACTGCATCCTGACTGGCTCCTCTCCTCTCAGCAACTCTTCTGTAAGGGGCCTTGGGTCCCCACCCTGCACTATACCCCATCATTAGCTTTCTTTTGATGATGTTTTGGCAGGAAAAGATATCTTGAAAGCTTTACAAGGGCCTCCCCTCCCCCTCCAACATCCTTTTTAGAGGCTGGTGGGAACAGGTACTAGGGGTCTGAATATAGACTGTAATTCACTGTCATTGAATGGATTCATTGCAAGCATATAGGACAAAGTAGAACTGGGCCATAGGGTTCCTGAGGCTGTAGGTCTGTATGTAGCCAACTGTCACACCTTTCTCCTGAAGGGTGGCTAGTGGGTTTGAACCACCAACCTAGCACTGAACCCGAAAGTAGGGTATAGGAAAAGGCCATTCACATTCACATTTGATCTTACCTTAATAAATCAAGCAGGCTTGGAATTTTCTAATCAGAAGCTGTTTTCCGACTGAAAGGAGACTCTTCGTTTCTGATTTACATTCCCTTCACAAGGAGTTAGCTTACTATGATAGCTTTCTGTATTAATGAGATTGAACATCTTTCCATCGTTTACTGGCATTACTTTCATGAATTGGCTGTTCCCATCTTTGACCTGTTTATTTTATTCTACCTTTGTGGAATAAAGACATTAAAAATTTGCAGGCTGAGCCCCGGTGGCGTAGTGGTTGTGCGCAGGACTGCGGCCCACTGGGTTCAAATCCAGCAGCAGCTCTCTAGGAGCAAGGCTGGGCCTCCCACTCCCACCAGAGGATAGTGATGCCCCCCCAAAAAAAATTTTTTTGCCCAGAAATATTTCAAATACACCTTTAAAAAAATATATCTTTCATGTTGTTGTATCTTACTTAGTTTTACCTTTTTTCAACCACACAAAAGCTTATTTTTTTTATGTAATGAATCTTTGAATTTTCAAATCTTTGAATTAAAACTATTAACTTTAGAAGGGAAATTGCTGCCAAGTATTATAAAGTACACCCATATTTTCTGGGTGAACTGATCTACCTAGTAACAGGTTTTTCTGACAAGTTAGCGATGGTTTGAATATTGTCTGGGCTGTTGACCGTGATACTCCTGAAACTGTGGCCCTGGTGAAATACTTAAATCGTGATCGGTGCATTTATGTTAGAGTAGTGAAATCATTTGGAAAGGTTGTAGAGAAAGTTGGCACGACTTCAGTGAACGCAGCCCATGCACTTAGGGATTGTTGAAATGATAGGGGAGTTTTTTGTTGTTCTTGTATTCTAATTCACTGTATTGAGGGCTCTACACTCATCCATTGTGTCCAGCACATTTCAAAACATTTTCTTTGTATGTGAGCCCTTGGTATCAGCTTATTTCTCCCCCCTCCCTCCCTAATAACCCTTGATGGTTTATAAATTTTAAAAAATTCATGTCTTACGCTGACCACTCCCTCCCTTCATCCACTTTTCTGTTGTCCATCCCCCTGGGAGAGGGTTATATATAGATTATTGTGATCATTTTCCCCTTTCTCCCCAACCGTCTCTTTACCCTTCTGGTATCACTACTACTGTTATTGATCCTTAGGGGTTTGTCTGTCCTTCATTCTCTGTGTTTTGAACGTCTTATCTGTACCATTGTACATAGGAGAATTGGGTTAATGATAGTGGGGGGAGGAAGCATTAAGACGTACAGGAAAGTTGTATGTTTCATCAGTGCTATACTGTACCCTGACTGACTCGTTTCTCCTTGTAACCCTCTGTAAGGGGATGTCCAGCTGTCTACAGATGAACTTTGGGTCTCCACTCTGTGCTCCCCCTCATTCACAGTGATATGTTTTTTGTTCAGGGTCTTTGATGCCTGATACCTGATCCCATCGACACCTCATGATCACACAGGCTGGTGTGCTTCTTCTATGTGGGGTTTGTTGCCTCTCAGCTAGATGTCCGCTTGTTTATCATCAAGCCTTTAAGACCCCAGACACTATATCTTTTGAGAACCGGACACCATCAGCTTTCTTCACCACATTTTCTTAAGCATCCATTTTCAGTGATTGTGTCAGGAAGGTGAGCATCACAGAATGCTGGTTTATTAGAACAGTGTTATTGCACGAGGGAGTACTTGAGTAGAGGCCCAATGTCTGTCTGCTACCATAGTACTTAACATGTAAATGTATGTACAGATATCTATTTCCAGACATAATATGGTTATTGCATATATTTTCACCAAAAGAAGTGTTTCCAATAAGATTTTTGAGACTGCAACTCAGCACAAGCCTGGAGCTATAATTCTGTGACAATTTAAGAAAACAAAAACAAAACCCCACTGCTGTCAAGTTGAATAGTGACTATGGCATAGAGTAGCACTTCTCCAGATCTGCCCAGAGGGCTTCTATGGCTGTAAATCTTTACCAAAGCAAGTGGTCACTTCTTTCTCCCTTGGAGCAACTGGAGAGTTCAAACTGCATACTATAGCCTCATCTTTCTCCTCTAGAAAGACTGGTGATGGCTTTGAACTTCCGACCTTGCAGTTAGCAGCCCATCAGCTAACTTAACCGCTATGCCACCAGCTCTCTTTAAATGCAAAGTCACAGCTATCCAGTTAATGTTGCCTCATAATGACCCTGTAGGACAGGGTAGAACTGTCCCTGTCAGTGTCTGAGTGGCTGGAGGCTTTGAACTGCCGACCTTGCAGTTACCAGCCAAATGCATAACCACTACACCACTTAGACTCTGAAATACAAAGTTCCTAAACGCACAGCAAGTGCTAACAGCAAGAGACAGAGCAAGGTAAGGCAGGAGAGACTGTGAGACTAAGGAGCATGTTGCTGTCCTTGCGGACTCCAGGCGTTGCCCAGGAGAGCTTCTTCTCTCTATGGCGTTTGCTGTGGTAGCCGCCTGCTGCTTAGCCCACAGTGCCTCCAGGGGGCCTTAGTAGGAACAATAGCTGCCTCTCACTGCACATTTGTTGTGTACCAGCAAGGTGGTGCTTTTTGTGCGTTTACTTGTGTGCTAATTATGTACGAAGTTGAATTTCAAACTAAAGATACTTAAATATTGTTCACTTTCATAGATGAGTAAATTGAAGCAGTTGAAATGATATGTTCAGGGTCGCAGAGCTAAGTAGTGGTTAGATTGGAATTTTAACTATCTGCCCAAGTAATTATATGCTTTTTCTATACGTTTAGCTTCTTTTTTTTTTTTTTTTTTTTTTAGGCATCACTGCCCTCAGGTGGTGGGAGTAGGAGGCCCAGCCTTTGCTCCTGGGAGCCGGAATTGAACCTCCATCCCAGTGGGCCGCAGTCCCGCGCACAACCACTACGCCACCGGGGCTCAGCCCACGTTTAGCTTCTTGAGGCTTCAAATAAATTAGTCTTCGAAGTTGAAGTAAAGATCTTCAACCTGAAAAGATGGTCTGTAGCCTCGTTAGGTTGCTCTTGGTGTCTGAGAAGAGGTCGTGAGAAGCTTGTGAACAAGCTGGCAGGAGGACCCCCTGTCCACGGAGGGTGGTTTAAAAGTGTGGTTCCTTGGGTGTGCTTCCAGTATGCCTTGAAATTTTTAGAAATGCAAATTATTAGGGCCCAGCAGTCTGTTTTACTCTGCCTCCATCTGATCATAATATATGTTAAAATTTAAAATAGGGAATTTCTTTTCCTCAAAAGTATTTATTTCTGGGCTGAGCCCCTGTGATGTAGTGATTGTGCACGGGACTGCAGCCCACTGGGATGGAGGTTCGATTCCAGCTCCACGGAGCAAAGGCTGGGCCTCCTACTCCCACCACCTGAGGGCGGTGATGCCCACCCCCCCAAAAAAAAAAGTATTTACAATTCTGAGAAGGATATAGCCTAAGTCTCAGCCTTTAACGACAAAATTAGCCCTATCAAACAGCGGCAGCATAAAGTCAAACAAGCTAATTGAGTCTGACTTAATAAGCATTTGCTAAGGCAAGCATACCTCCCCGAGCCACAATTTCTCATGTCTACGATGTTAATAGTACTTCCTCCATACACTGAGGTAGCTGGTGGCGTGCGTGCTGCTTTGCCAGGTTCCTCCTCGGTGTTGGAGTAATCACCTGGAGCCACTTCTGCTGCCAGCCAAGAAAGAGCCCCCGCTGTCTGAACTCCTCTGATTTCTTGAATTTATTATACCATCTTGTGTCTCTGGGCCTGTGTATTGAGTATCTTTATGTTTGGACACCCTTCCCTCTCACCAACTCTTAGCTGCTTGCATAGAGTTTTCTTCCCCCTGGGGGCAGGGAAGGTCCTTACATCAGCCCCACCCTGCCAGTCTCTGTGCTTGTCTATAGCCTGAGTTTCTCCCTTGCCATCACCGTGCCTCAGAGTCTGCAGTCACCTAGCCTCAATGTATAAACTTCATGGAGGATAAGCACACCATCTTGTCCACTAGCCTATACCTAGAGACCAGTAAAGTCCCTCAGACTCTGTAGACGCTTTAATAAGTGTGGAATGAGTGAATGGTGGCTGTCTTTATTACTTCATCATCACCCCTGAACCAGCTCGCCTCTCTAGTCGGTAGTTCTTGCGATGATTGCTTATGCGCATCCTAAATAGAAAGTCCTGAGCCCAGGCCCTGAAAGCACGTGCAAGTTGACTGAGCTATACTCTAACCGCCTAGTCCATTGGTTCTCAACCTTTGGGTCGCACAACCCCTTTGGGGGTCTAACGACCTTTTCATAGGAGTCTCCTGATTCATAACTGTAGCACGATTGCAGTTATGTAGTAGCAGCAAAAACAATTTTAGTGTCACCACAACATGAGGAGGAAGCATATTAAAGGGTCGCAGCATTAGGAAGGTTGAGAACTTCTGACCTAGTCCTTGTCTCACAGGTGCCTTGGGGGAGCTACGTGCCTTGATGGACCAAGTACATCAGAAGCCAACCCCAAACTGGAAGCATCCTTCAGACCTTACAGAGCGGTGAGTAAATGATTCAAGGAAGGAGGGAAAGGATAGGATTTGCTGTAGGAGGGATGTGGGGATGCAGAGTTATAGCTGTTGTTTCGGAGTGAATGGAGAAGCAATGTAGTATAATGGAATAAAAACTGGAGTACAGGGCTGAGCCCCGGTGGCGTAGTGGTTGTGCGCGGGACTGCGGCCCACTGGGATGGAGGTTCAATTCCGGCTCCCAGGAGCAAAGGCTGAGCCTCCTACTCCCACCACCTGAGGGCAGTGATGCCTAAAAAATAAATAAATTAATTAATTAATTAAAAAAAAAAAACTGGAGTACATTTAGAAAACCTGGATTATCTAATACTCATTTAAGTAGTTTTCGGGCTGTGCCCTGGTGGCATAGTGATTGTGCGCGGGACTGCAGCCCCTGGGACGGAGGTTCAATTCCAGCTCCACGGAGCAAAGGCCGGGCCTCCTACTCCCACCACCTGAGAGCAGTGATGCCCCCCCCCCACAAAAAAAAAAAAAAAAAAGGTAGTCTTCATGCCTCTGTTCACAACTCCGCAGCAAAAGAAGTTCTTTGAAAGTCTAAGTCAGAGTCTGCTCAAAGTATTGAACTCTTTCCCATGCCCCATCTTCTCTTTGTCAGAGTCTCTGGCCAGGGCCTGCAGGACATGGTAGCTCACCTCCCGCATCTCAATACTCTTCCCCTTCATCCTTGCTCATTCTGCTCCAGTCAGAGTGGCTTCCTGGCTGTTTTTCCACCAAGTTGACGTCTACCCCTCCTAACCTTGTATAGGATCTTCACAAGAGCAGACACCTTCCTCTTTCTCCCAAGGAGTGGCTGGTAGATGTGAGCTGCTGCTGACAGCTTGCAGTTAGCAGCCCAGCCTAGTCTCCTTACCTCATTACCAAGACTCCTAGCCTGGCTTGCAAGTACTTGCTGAATTCTTCACGAACCTCATTCAGTCTGTACAGGTAAGGGGAAAAAAACCCAGGTAAAGCCATTGCCTGATGGGCTGAGCCCCGGTGGCGTAGTGGTTGTGCGCGGGACTGCAGACCACTGAGATGGAGGTTCAATTCCAGCAGTGGGGCTGGGCCTCCTACTTCCACCACCAGGGTAGTGATGCCTAAAAAAAAGACATTGCCTGAAGTCTGAAATAACTTAACCGAATCTCCTTTTCCTTACCTGCACAAGGACTTCACGCAGGCCCTGTCCCTTTGAATTGTCAGTAACATTAAATGAGATGAGGAATGTGAAGAATTCAGCAAGTACTTGCATATAGGAGTAGGTCGGTGTCCGATTCTCTTGTTATTTTCAACCCTGCCAGCTCCTTATGAGCTGGAGACTTCAAAACGTGCCTACGTTCCGGCTCTGTGCCCAGGGACTCAAGCTCGTGGGGCAGTCCACGGGGGGAAGCAAGGGGCTGAGAATCCCTGTCTTTTCCAAGTTTCCCAGGAACAGCTAGAATTGAGAGTGGCATCAAGTGCTCTCCAAGGGTCCTGCTCAGACCCCTGGCTCAGCCCAGCCTGTGACTAACGTTGACGAGAAACTTGTCTTTGAGCCTGTGCTTATTAATTGTTCTATTTCTAAACTTTCAGTGTGATACATGATGACTTGCCTTCCCTGGGATTTCATTCTAATTTTAACTGCAGTGTCCTAAACAACCTTGAGCTGGGCCTGACAACGAGGTCTTGTTGAAGGTGCAGCTTGGTCCTGCTCGCGTTTGCAGGGGTGGGCCTACTTGGACATCACCAGGCCACCTCTATGGGAATTAAGTGGCTCTGGGAGTTGGAAGGAAATGGCACTTGCAATGTAATGTTCACATAAATAAAATGATATAAAAGTCTAAGATGGTGAATATTGAAATATAAAATTAATAGTGGCTTTCCAAAAATACAGCCTTAAAGTTGATGTGCTGGCCAACCAGTCCATCTGGAACCCTTAACTTTCCTGTTTTTATCCTTCCTTTCTCCTGACAGAAACTACGCCCGGCTCCGGCAGCAGTCACAAAGATACAGTCTGAAACAGTGGGTGGACAGGAACAGAAGAAGCCATCATCGGTTCCAGCACCTCACAGGTTTCCCATATGGTCCCCTTGTCACATCCCATCAGCAGTGAAAGTCAGTACCCAGAGCAGCGTCTCATTGTCTTTTGCTGTCTTAAGCTTTATAGATTTTTGAATGTTATTTTTCAGAAGATTCTTATTTAAGGAATTTTTTTCACCTTTGGGGCATGATTACTTTACTTGAATTTATGTTTGTGTTTTTGTTTTTTTATGAGCTCCTCCCTGTTTTTATGTTCTGTAAAGCAGTATTAAATTGTTACCATTTTTGTCTTTTATTTATATTGAAGGTGACTGCCTCCTAAAAACCAGCATTAAGTCAAAACATTCGGTTCCAGTAAACACACTCACCTCTGTGCAGAGGTGGTGGCTTCTTCCGGTGCCCCCAAGGAAAACATCATCCCATCTCCCAAAAGGAAGAGAGTTGTTATTAGGCCACGGCCAGTGGTAATTATTGCTGATGACGTAGGAACTGACAAGTCACTTTTAATATCCCTCCTACTTCATTGGAATCTCTGGGTGCTTGTCAGTGTTTTAGAGTTGGCAGTCCTGGGCATTGCAGTAGATTGGAGCAGGACAAAGAAGCCAGTAGAGGACAGTTTAGATGGGTAAATCCCTTTCCTGTCCTGTCCCTCCCAGCTTCCTCTATCCGGTGACTCTGTTCATTCTTCAGTAAGCTGCTTTTGCACAGCGGTGTCTGCCAATCTTGTCCCTCTCACAGACCTGTGGACTAACCCTCATTAATTGCCTTTGTTGTGGTCTTGTGTTTCTGCTGCTCTCTTTTGCCCTTCTTGCCTCTTCTCTGGTGACCACCTGCACCTGTGTCCTGGGAGACACGGCATGCCTCTTCAGAACAGCCACCTTCCCTGCTCTCTTACTGAGGCACTGCCTGCAGTCTTGACTCGTGCGAGGAGCCCTCAGTGGACCTCCAGTCTGCTTTGCTGAACTGTAGCTTTCAGTGCTGCTGGAGGTGATGGGCGGTCAGAGAGGTCCTCTTAGGTCCCATTCTGAGTTAGCAAAGAGATGCCTGGAGTAATGGGACCAGATTTTAAGCGGGACACCATCGGGGTGGGGGGTGGGGATTCTAGATTAAAAATTTGGTCTATAGGAAGCAACAAAAATTTTCATAGAATGCAAAAATAGTATTGTAATTTATTTATTTTAATTTTAAAATGCCACGATACATTGTTAAATTGTTAAAAAGTGAGACAGTCCTGATTCTAAACAAATTTCCCTGCGTCCTGCAGTATTTTTAAAATGTCCCGATTTTTGGAAAGAATGCACAACAAGCTAGGGAAGGGAATATACCCCCTTTACACACACATACACACACACACGGTCAGTGGTGTCCCACTTTACCCATGTTAAAATCTGGTCACTTTACTTTAGAGCCATGGACATTCTCATTTCGTCATTTGGTCAAGTCTTTCATGCAGTTTCACGTTACCTGCTGAAGTGAGCCTAATGTACTTGTGATTAAACCTCTGCACAAAGCATAGTCTGATCTTAAGATTCTAGCCAGAGTTGCTTTGTGCAGCCATCTTTGGGTGTCTTAAGCACTGGCTGTTCTCTGGTTACAGAAAGTGCTAGGCTTCCCTGGGGAAGTTTGCCGTCTGGCGTTCCTGCTGGGGTTCTGCACGCTGTGAAAGTTGTTCACTGTTGCTGTAGTACACCTGGTATTGGATTAGCTGCCACTTGTCTGCCTTTGTAGTCTTACCAGCTCGCTTTTTGTATGTAAATAACCCATTCTATCCCACTTGGGGAAAGCTTGGTCCATCAGGCCACCAATAAGATTTGGATAAATGTTCTTAAGAAGCATCTGCTGTTTTTATCCAATCGAGGAATCTCATTCCCTTAGACAGTGAGTTTGGTATCTGGGACCAGGTTGCAAAGGAAAAGTTTCATTCAAAGGAGAGAGTCAGAACCTAGTCTATTTTTCTCCCTCTGAGTTCTCTTTAAGAGAGGCATCACAAAGCGCAGCTGGTAGAGCAGGATTGATTTGTGAAAGGGGAGATGGGGAAGCGTCCCACATTGACGCGGCGGCTGACCATACCAGTGAGGCTGCAGGCGCCAAGTCAGGAAGGGAGATGTGGCTAGGCCTGATCACGGTGACTCGAGTACGTGATCTGTCCAGTAAGTAGTCATCGTGGACAGACTTCTCCCGGTCCGATGGATTCCAGGTGGTAAGTTTCCACTTCACATCTTCCCGAGAACATGTGCTGGCTTGCGATTTATCCCTGTTTATTTGGGCTCTTTGTTAGGGATGACACGCTTTGCTTTCAGGTTGGTAGGTGTCTTCACCCTGTTTACATAGAGGTCAGCGCATTGTGCACTCGGAGGTTCACTGTCGATAGTCCATGCTGCAGGCAGGAAAGGGACCCAGGAACCAGGGGTTTTTTGGGATCACCCTCAGGATAGCTTTTAAATGGCATGGTATCCAAAGTTCAGTCTTTTACTTGGCATGTACATCACTTTGCCCTAAATGAGTTTGCCTGGAATGAGAGTCCAAACTCCGTCCGTAGGTTAGAGGGAAATGTATTTGGACCAGCCACTGTGGCAGTAGCCTCATCCTCCATGTCATAGTCTGAGGGTCTGCCCCTCGATGCCCTGGGGAGGGAGGGACAGCAGTTTGTTAAACCCCGCATTCCGGGGACAGGATGGCTTCAGACCCAATGCGTAATGGGAACATTGCCTTTGCCAAATTCAAATGAGTGACAGGTTAACTAGAAAATGTGACAATCACATTTCCTCTCCACTCAGATAATTCTGTTTTTCCAAAGTGTTAGCAGCTTAATTAAGTCTGTTGGACCGGAGGAGGAGAGAACATTTCTCTTGTGGTTAACATGGCATTTTCGATGGAGAAAAAAATAAAACCAAAAAAAAAAATGCTTATCTGTCATGTGCGCATTCAAGGTGAAGCGGGCAGACACAGGGGGTTGGTCTCTTTTAAAAGCTGCATCTCTCTGAGGTTTGGGGCTGACTTTGAAGGCCAGCTTTCTGGTGGAAATGCTTGCTGGATTGTTTGTTGTTGGCCTGTTTTGAAGAAGAGTTATCATTTAACTGCCTAGCTTTCATCATCCTTGACTGACACTCACGCCACCGGGGTCTTGACAAAGCAGATTGAAGGTGTGCTGCTTACCTTTACATACGGAGTCGGAAATAACCTGACGAAGGCCCTGGTTAATTGAGTGTTGTCAGATCAATTATGAAACTGAAGTTCAGTGCCTTTCTTTATCATGTTTTTTCTTTTCCTTGTAGCAGTTGTGTTTAATGTCATTAAACTGAAATAAAAAGTTCTTGTCAGTGACATAAGTACTGTGGCCGTCTGTTGCGGGCTCTGAAAGAAGGCTCTGCCTTCCTCCTTTGCGTAGGCAGATTAGCTGGGTATGAGAGGGGGCGGCAGTTAGGAGAACGTGGGACCGGGGAGCGAGGGTGCTTGCTCCCTGTTCTGTAGAGGGTAAATTACAGTGTTGAGAAAGGCGTGCCCTCAGTTCAGAAATGCTGGAATTGGTGGGGGTTGTCAGGAGCCTGGCAGGGAGCGCCTTGCATTCCTTCAATGGCTGCGTCTCCAGAGCTGACCCCGAGGAAGCCAGGCCATCTTGGGGCATGCGCCTTTGAAGGCCATGTGAGAAACCAGAATTGATATGAAGACTGGTTATTCGTCCTCACTTTACTTGACTGCTAGGAGCAGGGATAAAGGCCGGAGAGGGAGTGGGGGTAGAAATGCACTCCTTAGACCCTGCAGCTGAACCTAGTTGCTTCAGAGAACTCCCAGGAGCCAGGATGAAAGGGAAAGCAATAATAGCTTGTCACCTATGTTAGTCAGTGTTTTTAAACTCGCCCCTCGTGCTGAGCAGGTAAGTAGCAACGTCTCTGGGCGGCCTTGCCGTCCTGCTGTCCTGTAAGTCATGTGTAGACTATATTCCACACTCTGGACAAAAGGCTCTGTATACACTTGCTGTGTCCTCAGCTGTGTGTCTTGGTCTGGCTGGCCTGCTCTTGGCCTACCCATGTCCCTTGTGTTCCTGCAGGCCCAGATGAGCCGTTGTCCTCAGATTGCTTGTTTCCTTTCTCGCTGTGTGTTCCTCCTGCCGGCAGCAGCACACTCGGGGGCCCAGCTGGAGCCCTGCGCAGTCTGGTCTGGAGACATGGCGAGGAAAGGAGCACAGGCCTCAAAGAGCTCATTCTCCAATGAGCTGGCTTAGAGGTTTTTTTAGGAGCACACACCTGCCACCTGAAAACTGGAAAGACGACATCCCTGCTTTTCTGAGTGCCACCCTGGTTTGCCGGAGAAAACAGAGTGATCCCTAAGGCAACTCGAGGGTGTGCTTCCTGTGGATGCCAGAGCACCTGCGGGGGTCGGGGCGGAGGGGGCACTTTCCACTCGTCACAGGAAGTATCAGCTGGTCAGTGGTGGGATTCCATGACGAACAGGCTCCTGCCTGGTCAATCCCCCACACCTGTTCTCCCCATGACAACTGCAACACACACGGACAGAGCAGCCAGCTCTCCCCAGCATCCATGGGGGGGAGGGAGTCTCCTTGACAACCTTTAAAGTCCAAGAGATAGTCTTAAAGCATTGTGTCACGAAACAATGGCTATATTTGTATACAAAGACCTCTACCAGTTTAGGTTTCCTATTTATAGAAGAAATTTATTCTTTTTAAAAAAAAAAAGTTTGAAAAAAAGTAAATAAAAAGGTTTAAGGGGCTGAGCCCCGGTGGCATAATGGTTGTGCCCGGGACTGTGGCCCACTGGGACGGAGGTTCAATTCCAACAGCGGCTCGACAGGAGCAAAGGCTGGACCTCCTACTCCCACCAACAGAGGGCAGTGATGCCCCCCCCCCAAAAAAAAAAGGTTTGAACACAAAGGATGAGTTTATCGAAGGGGGCATACTTTGGTATTTGAATCCAAAGAACCCTTAGTCTCAAACACCTTATTCTTTTTTTGCAGTAATTTTTTTAAAGCTTTTAAAAAAATTCTCGGGGCTGAGCCCCGGTGGCATAGTGGTTGTGCGCGGGACTGCAGCCCACTGGGATGGAGGTTCAATTCCGGCTCCCAGGAGCAAAGGCTGGGCCTCCTACTCCCACCACCTGAGGGCAGTGATGCCCAAAAAACCAAAAAAAAAATTCTCATTAATACGGCATTAATCTACTTGTGCACTGCCCTCCCTCCAGCTTAAAGAAGTGAATTAAAAAACAGGAATCCTAGACTTCTTTTTTTTCGGGGGGACGGGGAGGTATCATTGCTCTTCAGTGGTGGGAGTAGGAGGCCCAGCCCCACTGCTGGAATTGAACCTCAAGTCCCAGTGGGCCGCAGTCCCGCGCACAACCACTACGCCACCGGGGCTCAGCCCGAATCCTAGACTTCTAAACAGGTACATTATTACATTCTTTTCCAGCAGGTATTTGAGGATGAGGTACAAACCGACTGCTCCTGAAAGGAAAATAGCTTTTTTCAACACATTAAGATCCTAGCTGCCAATCAAACTCCTGGCCCTGGTGACCTGGGCAGCCTGACTGGGACCAAGTGGACAGTAATGTCCGCCAAATGAACGTGAAGCAGTACCTGCCTGCCCTCCTGGATGTCTTTCACTTTGGTCCCGCCCCCCACAGCGCTGCCCCACTGGAGTCCTCTTCCCCTGTGGGGCCCCTAACCTCCCCCCATTGTGAGGTGGGGTGCTGCTCTGGGCAGGGTAGGCTGCTCTGTGGTATTCCTGGCCGCTTCGAAGGAGGTTCTTGTAAGAACTTGGTATGCGCCGCCTTTGCCTCCGTGCCCTGCAGAGATGTCCCTTTGCAACTGGGGAAGGGCCCTGGCAGGTGCTTTGACCAGGCTCTTTCTGGAAAAGCCGACTTGCAGCAAATCTTTGGAAGAGACAAGAAGTAAAGGGGAAGTGTGATGCACCAAGCAAATGGGGTGGTGACAGGCCCTGTGTTTCTGTGAAGAATGGGAGATCCTAGCAGGGGCTTCCCTAGGAGAGTCCTGCCCTGAAAGCGAAAGTTGACACAGGAGGAGGAAATGACAGAAACACCCTCTCTGTGTTGCAGATCGGGAGTCTCCAATGCTCTGCTTCAGAAAGCGGGCAGGTTCTGGGGGTGTTCTTATGGAAGTGTGTTGGTTGGGGACTCCAAGGTCCACTCCCAGAGTAGGGGCTCATGGGGGGTAGGGGTGGGAATTGGGTGATGACAAGCCTGATCTGACTGCTCCAGGAATCCTCCCTCAGAGCTGCTAGGGCCCGAAGCTAGCCCAAGTGCCCTGGAACTTGCCTGTGCCCTCCTCTGCGCATCCGTGCAGGAAAGGGCCACACCGCAAGCCATAGCTGTAGGGTTCTACTTTGCAAAAGCTGAGAAGCTGTGTGGAACTTGGGTGGGGGTGGCGGGGGTTAGGGAGGCAGTGCCGGGGGTGGCGTTTGTCTAAGCTGAGAGGGGGGGGCCTTTGCCTCCCCTCGTACCCTTGAAAACGCACTGCAACTGCAGCCCCAGGAAAGCTGAGCACAGGTCTGGCGCCATCCCCCTACTGCTCCCTGCTGCCCTGCCAGCTTTCTGTGCTGCTGTGACCCCAGGGCCACCGCCTCCCTGCACTAGCCAGGCCCCAAGGCCAGGGGCACCCTCGCCCAGCTCTTCCCACCCAGCGAGAACCTAGGCCACTCTCTCCTGGACTTTTCCCTCCGAGCTCTTCGGCTGTGGACAGCAGTGTACAAGGTGCCCCATTTTCTGGGTTGCTCATTGGCTAATGGCCTCGTTACCTCTCTGCCTGCTGTTGCGCTGGTGATGATCTTCCGGTAACAGCCTCCTGCGGACACTGAGCTGCTTCCTGAGCGGCGACCCTTGCCCCTCCTCGCCTTTCAGAGACAAGGACTGCCTCCCTCCCTCCCACCGGGGAGCGCACCAGCCCCGCCCAAAGGGGAAAACCCTTTTCAGAAGCAAGCGCCAGCCTGCATACCTCTGCAGTGCGGCAGCCCAAGTTTGGTTTGGGGGGCTCCTCAGGAAAAGGATGCTGGAGCAGCTATTTTCTCCTCCTACACGTGCACCCCCATCTGCTAGAGATTTCCCTTCCAGCTCCAGCTTGGCTGGCAGGCATGTCCCTCCAGAGCTGCAGGCCAAATGGAGAGGAGAGAGCTGCCTCCCTCCTCCACACAGCCTGACTGGCTGCCAACTGCCAGGAAAAGAGGGCAACATTTGGGCATTTACCAGAAGACAAGGATGTGCCTTTTCATTTGTCTTTTTATTTTGCATTTAAAAAGTGATTATTGCTCTAACAGGATCCCAGGGAAGGACCCCTCCCCTAAGGAGCCTTGGCCTGACAGCCCCCTTTCAGCAGGGATGGAAGTCACGGGACAATGGAGTGGAGCCTCATGCCCCCCCATGAGGAAGCCCTTAACATTGCTGCTGCCCTCTCCCCTTCTCCCTCCCTGGGCTCCCACATTCCGCATCCAGAGGCAGCGTGGAGGCGGCCGGTCCAGCCACGAGAGCCCTGGGAGACCGACCTAGGGAAGGGCCGGCCTTCAGTGATGGCTTTCAGCTCTCTGGCTTACGGGCCACTGCTGCTGTTCTCCAGCAGACATTTCCTGAGCGCCTCCTGTGTGCCAGCCTTGTGCTAGGCGCCTCCTCCCACATTCTGTCCCTGCCTTGTCCACCAACGGGAGGTGCAGATGCCCATCTCGTCCCAGGCCGGCAGCTGCAGCTCCTCAGTCCCAGGGAAGAGTCGGCCTTCCCCTCTCGAGCACCATTTTTTGTTTTTGTTTTTTTTAAAACCAGAAAGGGGCAGTGGAGAGAGACACACATCACTTCACACTACTCGGGCTCTGAGGAAGGACATGAGGACCTGGGTAGCTTGTGCAGAGTCCTGGATGAGATGGCAGAATATGGAGACCCCAGGGGCCAGTGGGGATGGCCTGGGCTGCTGTACCCATCTGTGGTGGACAGCTCAGGCCTGCTAGCAGCCCCCAGGATGCTGGATGTGAACAAGCCAGCAGGACAAATCTCCTCCAAGAAGGTTCTTAAAGAAATGGGACCAGGGCCTCCCACATCTTTCTCTTCTTCTTAAGACCACTCCCCCTCCCCCAGTCTAATGAGTTCATCATCAAAGCAAGGACCAAAGATACCTAGAGTTCAAGCGAGCAACTCAGTCCTTGGGGGAACCCCTCGGCCTTCTGCAGTAGAAACTCTAGTTGTGTTTTCCAGAACTCAAAATTGTGCTTCCCACCACAAGTCCGTGATGGTTGGATCCAGAAAAGGCTTGGTGGCAGCCCCACAGCTTTCCTGATGTGCCTTGGCCTAAAAGCTGGAGTCGTCCCTCCAGTGGGTGCGTGGCCTCTCCCAGGAGCTTTGTGCATTTTCTTGAAGAGGAAGACGGGCCAGGAGCAGCGAGGAGGCAGAAGGCTGTGTCAGGCAGCTTTGCTTTCTCTAGAATGGGGCCAGGCCTTTTCGTTTTGTGGCTTATTATTTTTTTTTGCAGAATTTGGGTTTTGAGTTCAGCGTCCTTTTCCAGACAGAGGCCAGGGGAAGAGAGAACTGAGCAGCTGGCCAGCTGTGCCTCCTCCCCACACCAC
This sequence comes from Nesogale talazaci, assembly GCA_004026705.1. NCBI lineage: Eukaryota > Metazoa > Chordata > Mammalia > Afrosoricida > Tenrecidae > Nesogale > Nesogale talazaci. Next base: position 20,752 of record PVJH01029549.1, read on the forward strand.
AGTCCTCCTTCCTCTGCAGCCCGGCGGCGAAGCAAAGTGCAATCCTTCTCCCTGCAGACAGGCAGTCACGCTTGGCCGCTGCTCGCTGCCGGGGCTGGCTTGGAAACGGGAGGGGGGGGGGGGCGATGAGAAAAGCGACCAGGGCCCGGTGAATCGACTTCTCACAAGGTTGGAAATTGGTAGAGGACAGGAGGAGGAAGAAAGCCAGCAGGGCCGCCGCCTGAAGAAGTAAAGAGCGACCCTGTCTGCCTGGCGTGTCCCTCTGCCTTCTCAAACCCAGCCTTTGGACGCCCCTCGTACTGCTGCTCTGTCCAGGAAGCTCTGCCCCTGAGGGCAGCCGCAGCCACTGCGTGCGGTGTGCACGGCCTTCTGGAGATGGAGGCTTCAGGACCATGTGCCAGGAAGAGAGCCCTCTCGAGGGTGCTGGAGCCCAGAGAGTGCGCGGAGACGGAGGGAAGAGGAGATGTGGAGAGGGCTGGGTGCACGTTGGATAATCCTCGTCCGAGCCAGGAGATGGCCTCACATTCCCTCACATTCCTGTCTGTCTGCTGAGTTGCTCAGAGCAAGCCCTGATTGGCTTCTCATATCTGTTTCACCAAAAGCACAGAGAGGTAGAAGCACCTGCTGAAAGCCACACCGCCCAGCCGGAACAGAGATGAGCCCAGGGCCCCGACGGACCGACCCACCCCGGTTCCCCCATGCCAACCCAGGGCTCCGCCCGCGGCCCTCATCTTTCTTTTTTTTTTTTTTTTTTTGGGGGGGGGCATCACTGCTGTCCGGTGGTGGGAGTAGGAGGCCCAGCCCCACTGCTGGAATTGAACCTCCGTCCCAGTGGGCCGCAGTCCCGTGCACAACCACTACGCCACCGGGGCTCCACCCGCGGCCCTCATTTTTTAAAACCACTTCTGGCACCGAGCACAAGGAAAGGATCCAGAATCCATTTGCAGCGTCTCCTGGTCACACGGGCTGAGGCCCAGCTTGGCGCTGTCGGGCTCTAGCCCTGCCAGGCCCGGAGCTGCACCTCTGCAGTCCAGGGATGCCCCGGGACCCGCCCTCGCCGCCCTCACCTTGCTGCCCAGGAGACCGCCGCCCTGGCGCTCAGGGGTGCTCGTCTCTGACGCGCTCTTGATTTTGTCCCTGTTGTTGTTGGGCTCGTTGTCCTTGATAATGTCATACTGGCGGCAGAAAAGGGCGATGACACCTGAGCGGGGCGGGGACAAAGAGGGGCAGTCGAGGGACAGCCCGAGCCCTTGTCTGGCCAGTGTCTCCTGCCGCACTTCCCTCCCTCCCCTCCTACCCCACCTCTGACACAGCCCCCCCTTCCTTTTGGAGTTGGGGGGACAAACACAAAGAACGTTTGTTGAGCAGAAGCCAGGCCCTGGCAGCGTCCACCTCGATTCCTCAACAGCCCCGAGGGGACCGCCTGTCCTCATCCCAGGGCACTGAGGCCACTGACCGACCCGTCACACGGGGAGCTCCTCTTCTGCCTTTTGTCAGACTAAGAATGCGCCTGCCTAATAGATTTTGACCCAAAACAGACCGTACTCACTGCCATCCAACGATCGGCCCTACAGACACGTGGCGCTGCCCGCCCCCGAGGGTTTCTGAGACTGCCCCTGAGTCTGGCTGGTGGGTTTGAACCGCTGATCTTGCAGATAGCAGCCCAGGACCTAACCACTCTGCCACCAGGGCTCTTTAGACCTGTAAACCTGGGGCGGCACTCACGCCCAGAGATCACCTGTCAGCTCATCCACACCTGTGAGGGCTGTGCTGCTCAGAGCAGTCAACCGCCCAGGCACCATTTAGTGACAAAGCTCAAAAGACAGAAAGGGGTGAGAAAGCAGGGAAAATAGCAATAGGGGGCTCAGGGAGGAAATGGGAGGGGGGCTGCCACATAGAGGGGTGGCAAGTAAGGGTGTGGAACAAAACCCTTTTTGTTTGCCCAATGAGAAGGTCATGTACAGACGTTCACCCAAACCACACAAGGTTCAAGAATAACTGAAGGAAGGCATCCCAGACTCCTCTACAGCCTGCTTCTCCCATTGCCCACCTTCTCTCAGCCTGGAGCTGCTCTGAGCTTCCTTCCTTTTGTGAGCACACACTGTCCAGAGCTCGCACGGTGTTGCCTGGACCTCCTGCAAAGGTCCGTGCCCACATGACTTGCTCTGTCTTGCCTGCTTTCTCCCCCAGCCCCAGAAGGGATCCCCTTTCCTCTGTTCCTGCTAGTCATAAGGTTCTCAGCAGCGAATTTTCTTTAAGTGGACCGTCACTCCTGACGTCCCAGTCTGTCCTTACTCGGAAGCTCTGCTGAAACCTGCTGACCACTGGGACAGCGTTGGTGTGCTAAATGCCAGTGACACAGCCTCCAGCAACAGGCAAGCCACCATAGTGTACCAGTGGACCTGTCGTCAGGAGACACAGGTCCCTGGAAAAGGACTTTATACTTGGAAAGTGCAGGGTCAGTGTAAAGGGGGAAGGCCTTTAAAGGGCTGCCCAACGTTCCCTGGCACCATGCTGCAGGAGTGGGCTTAACGGTGGCAAGGATGAAGAGAAAGACAGCATGGCCTTCTGTTGTTGTACGTAGGCCACTCTGAGTCGGAGTCCACTCCACGGGACCCAGCAACATCCGCTCTTCCTGGGCCCGCAACTATTATGGCCTCAGCCCACTGAGGTATAGTCAGACGGGCCCGGGGCTTCTATAAGCACAGGCCTCTCCTTAGTCCTAGCCCTACCAGAAGAGCCTGAGATAGAACAGGTGCAGACATGATGAACAGGACTCGGTCTTAAGCCTCAGGGAGCTCCGAGCAGAAGCCATTCTAACGGAGGGGCTGGGAGAGTCTGGAGGTCATCTCTCGGGAGCGGGTCGATTCAGGAGGCGTCCCCAGCCAGGGGTGAGGCACTGAGCGGGGGAAGCCGTAAGTCGCTGCAGGCCCAGCGCCCCCAGGGAGGCTGTAGCCTTGGCCAGCAGGGGAAGAGTTGAGCCCGGTCTACTCCCTGAGCTGGGGCGTGGGAAGAACAAGTGTTAGAGCTACACAGCGGCTACCAGTGTGCGTCCAGTTGTTGACGGAGGGGTGTGCCGGGTATGTGAGAGGTCCCGGCGTCCCAGGCAGGTTCTCCGAGACCACATCTCTGCTCTCAGGTCTCCAGGCGCTTTGCCCTTGCCCTGGTTTCTGTGAGAGAAGGGGCCCGGCAGGGGCCCGCCTTGACCAGGGGCGATGTGAAGGAGAAGGGTCGGACGCCCGGACTCACCTGCCCACATGAACAGGACCACCACGATGATAAGCACCTCCCCCGTCCGCAGCTGCTGGCTGCGCCCCATCTCCTTCATGGTCACCTCGTCTGTGGGGACAGACACAAGCCCTCAGCCCCTGTCCTTTGCCCAGGCACTCAGGGGCTTATTTCTGTAGCTGCCCAGACAGCTCCTGTCCAGAGACCCAGCAACTCTAGCTCCTGGGAGGCTGGGATCAGGGCCTGGAGGAGGTCCTGAGGTCAGACCCAGGTGCCCATTACCCTGGGAGGGTTAGAATGAACACTTTCTCGGTACTGCTCTACTTGGCTGGTGGGAGGTTGGCACTGGTACGGTCTTCAAGCCACCGGCCTCCTCTGAGTCTGCCCACCCTCCTCCCACCGGCTCCCTTCGGGACCTGCCTTTGTTCTTGGGGGTCATCTTCTCGGCCTCCCGAGGGGTCTTGAAGAGCACCGGCTCGCTGGCGGGGCTCTGGCCCTGGATGGAGATGGCTTGCACATGCACGATGTACTCGGTGTCCTCCTCCAGGTCCCAGAGGGCACAGGAGCGAGTGGTGGTGTTTACCTCCTGGATGAAGCGCAGCATCCGCACGTCCTTCTTCTGCAAAAGTCAGGAGTCTGGGCCCACCATTCACCAGGCCCAGGGTCCCAGGCCCGCTCTCCCCACGGGGCCAGCAGGGATGGCAGGTTCGGCTCCCCATCCTAGGGTCTACACACACACACCCACACACACACAACCACAGCCTCCCTGGGCAGCCCCTCAACTTGTTCTCACCAGCTGCAGGACAGGGAAGGTGTCTAAGGCATATACATCTGCAGACACCTGGAGCCTGGCCCTCCACTCAGCTGGGTCTGGCCTCTGCCTTTCTGTGGTCTGAGCCAACCCTGGCGACGCCACTCCCTGCTTGCCCTCTGGAGGCCCAATTTCAAGCCACACGGGCAACTTTCTGCCCTCCTTCCTTCCAACTCAAAGAGCCCAGCTGGAGGAGGGGTTGCACACTGGGCTGCGATCTGCATACTCAGCAGTTCAAAACCACCCGCCGGTGTGCGGGAGAAAGTCGAGACTCTTTGAGTCCGTGGACAGTTCCTGCCCCGGAGGCCCACAGGCCAGCTCTGTGCCAGTAGCAGGGCCTCTGTGAGTGTGAGCTTTCCTTTCTTCCCGCCCCCGCCTCGATCTCCACGTGGTTCCCTGCCCCAGGACCCCGGAGGGTTACCTGCTGAGAGATGGCAAATCCGATGACGACTTCGTCCTCCAGGACATCCCAGCTGACCACTGCCGAGTTGGCCTTGAGGTGCCTGACGGTGACATTCACTGGGGCCGAGGGGCTTTCTGGGGACGGGGGTGGGGTGGGGTGGTAGGGAGAGGGTGGGGAAGCACCTGAGTCTGAGCACCTTCTGTCCCAAGGCCGAGGCCCAGGCCCACTGTCTCATGCGGCAGGATAGACCCAACGGAAGCCCGTACTGTCCATGAGCCGGGCAGACCCAGGGTCCATGGCAAACTCTGATGGGCCCAGGCCAGGGCCCGATTGAGTGAAGGGGCAGGAAGAGGTGGGGGACAGGGAGAGGGGAGGCATGGGTGATTGGGGATGAAGGAACGAATGAAAAGCACTTAAAAAGACACCCAGACCGGGGTTCTTTCAGCAGCCATGGCATGACCTTGAGGGAAGGAGAGAGACCCAGAGGTGGAAAGGGGCCAGGCTGGGGTGAGCCTGGCACGGGCCTGAGAAGCCACAGAGAGAGCCGGGAGCCTGGTGGCCTGTCTGAATGAGGCTGGGGAAGGGTCTGTACCAGCCTCTATAGATTCCTTGAGCCCCAGAGGTGGAGCTGGGTAGGAACTATGGGGTCACTTAGCTGTGGGTCGCTCAGTCGAGCTGTGGGCCAGGGGAGAGAGCCTTCTGAATG
>PVJH01029550.1:0-25894 GCA_004026705.1 Nesogale talazaci
GGCTGGTTGCTGTTTAAATGTTATTTTAGAGGACCCCAGTACCATCTTCCAGAGTTGATAAGCTCTCTCTCTCTTTTTAAAAATTCTTTCATTGGAGACTCATACAACTCTTATCACAATCCATACATAAGTCCAATGTGTGTCAAGCACATCTCCACATCCACTGCCCTCATCATTTTCATAGTATTTGCTTTCTATCTATGCCCTTGGCTCCTTATTTTTCCTCTCCCTCCCTGCTTCCCCCTTCATAAACCCTTGATAACTTATAAATTATTATTACTTTGTCGTAGCTTACACTATCCAATGTCTCCCTTCACCCACTTCTCCATTTTCTGTACCCCAGGGAGGAGGTTACTTGTATATCCTTATAATTGGTCCCCCCGTTCTAACCCACCTTCTCTCTCCTCTCCTGGTATCACCACTCTCAACACTGGTCCTGAAGGGATCATCTGTCCTGGACTCACTGTGTTTTCAGCTCCTATCTGTGCCAGTATATATCTTCTGATCTTGTAAGTTAGAATTGGGGTCATGATACTGGGAAGGGAGAAGCATTGAACTAGAATACTGTTGTGTGTTTCATCAATGATGCACAATGATACACTAGTTAGTGCACACTAGCTAGTTTGTCTCCTCCCCGTGACCCCTCTGTAAGGAGAAGTCTGTTATCTACAGACAGACTTTGAGTCCCAAACCTGTACTCCCCCTCATTTATACTAATAAGATTTTTAGTTCCTTGATTTCTGAAACCTGATACCTTCAACACCTCATGGTCACACAGACTGGTGTGCTTGTTTCATGTGGACTTTGTTGCTTCTGAGCTGGGTGGCCGCTTGTTTATCTTTAAGTCTTTAAGACACTGAGCTCTCTATTAAGGAACTCGTATGAGTGCTTTTTTGAATAGCCTGCAGGTAGCAACACTGGGGGGCAGGCTCCTGCTGGATCTTCCTGTGATTTCACCTTTACCCTAGCCAACCAGTATTCCTTTATTTGGAATGTGAGTTGGATAGTTCTTTCATGGGATGCTGCTTGTGGTTGTGGGTCCACGAGGGTGGTGTTTCACTGGCTGATCTCCCAGGAAGCTGTAGTGGTGTATCTCACAGGACTTTATGCATCTCGAATAGTGTGCGATGTTTCCCCTTGCAACCAGTGTCACAGGGGGGTGGGTGTAAAACCCATGGTGTAAAACACCATGGACGGCAGGTGGAATTACTCTAGTCAGAAAGATAACCATGGAAGTTGGGTGGACTTTCCTGCAGTAGCGTGGAGTACCACAAACAGCCGCAGAAGTTCCCCCAGTCACTTGTAGGGCCTTGGGGTATAGGCAGAAGTTCCCCTAGCTGTTTAATGGAGAGATTCCCCAGCTGCTTTGGGTGTGGAGGAGGGCGGGCCTGATTTCCCCAGCTGTGTGCAAAGCCAACAAGTGCAAGCAGAAGGGGAGTGACCCGCTTGTGAAAGGAAAGAGAGGGAGACGAGAAGAAAAAGAGAGAAAGGAGATAACCAAGAAGTGCAAAAATAAAAACAAACACACACGCAAAGCAAATGCAAAATTAAAAAAAGAGTCCCAAAAGAAAATAGCATGTTGTTTTGATTTGCTTTGTCTTGTATTTGTGCATATTATCTCAGTTAAATGGCCGCTTACTTATCTTTAAGCCTTTAAGAACCTGCTGTGTCTTCAGTGATCGTGTTGGGAAGCTGAGCCTCATGAAATGGCAGTTTAATAGAACAAAGTGTTCTTGCATTGAGGGAGTACTTGAGTGGAGGTTTGACACTGTTTCTGTGAGTATTCAAAGGTGGGATATGCTAGGGTAGGGAGTGCTGTCAAGCTGTGTGTTGGGTGAGTGGTTGGGGTGTTGAGCTGAGATTTCTATTAAGAGGAAGTGTGCACCTTTCTCACTGACATCCGTATTGGAAAGGCAGACTCTCCTCTACTTAGGAGAGCACTGATAAGTTGGAAAGGACAATTTCCTCTTCCTGGTAATCTTCTGAAATATGGTAAGAGAGACAGTTCTCTGGCAAGATGTTCATATAAGATGACAGTAGAAACTTTATAGTACAAGCATGTGAAAATTTTTGACCCAAGCCATGGTGTTTTCAATCACTTTATATCATGTGAAAGTTGTACAACTTCAAATTAAACTTGCATATGAATAAATGATGGTGTCTTACACAGTGAGCTCTTGTTGATATTATGACTGATGATAATGAGCTTCTCTATTGTCTCTTTCCACAGGTGTAGTCAATTTGATTCATGTGCATTCCATATAGCGAGGCCAAGAATATAGTTGCTGTTTGTTTAAGTTGAAAAAAAAGATATAGATAATGAATGTCATTGGTCTTTCAAAATTATATGATGCAGTCTTCTGCGTCATTTTTATCACCTGGCTATGTTTTTCTAAATATAATCTTTCTTTGGTTTCAACTTTTATGGTCCATTCACTAGTAACTATCAATGCATCTTTATTTCTTATTTGGCCAATATCAGATTGCATAAATACAACTCCCTTCAATTTCTTTATCTTTGACACTAGAGTATTTTCCTATGGCATTACTCATAAAGAGGTCAGCAGATCTTCATTGTAGGCATATAGACATTATCCTCTTGTTGACAGCTTTGTGCTTCAGTATACATCTTGGAATACTCTTTTTGACAGTAAATAAGACCCCAGTTTTTCATACTGTGATTGCTTGTGTGTTACTCTATGTAATAGTTGTGATTTGCTGCTGACTTTCTTTGGCCTGGACTCATACCAGTTTGGTAGTTAAGATCTAGAAATCCCCCATGATGAAATCACCTCGAAAGTGCATTCTGCTTCCAATATAAGTGGGCATTGTGAAAGAGCTTGCTTGTTTCTTATCTGGGCCTGAACTCTCCATCTGATTCATTGACCTTTGATTCTTCAGACTTGAGTCAGCTACCAGCTGTCTTATCTGCTGATCCTAAAAGTCATTAGCAGCCTGACATCTTACTTACCAAACATGGATTTATTCATTTCTGTAGCCAGAAGCCTGTTATATGACCTGTCAATTTTGGATTCTTGAGCCTCTAAAGCGATGCAAGTAAGAACCCTCCAGTCTGATATCTGACTTGGAATTTGCCTGTCTCTATGACTGTGTGCCATTTCCTTGACATAAACTTATCTCTCTCTCATATATTATATTACATTACTTTATATTATATATATATATATTTCAAAGATATTACTTCACTAGAGAGCCCTAGAGAGCCATTGGTAGTTTAAATACCAGTAGGGTCATCCATAGGGAGCAGGTTTTAGTAATGATTTTAGACAAAGATGGACTTAGAAGAAGGACTTGGTGATATATTTCTAAAGTGATTAGCCAGAAAAACTTTAGAAAAATAAGCAGAATATTTTGTTATATAGTTCTACAAGATGAACCTCTCAGGTCAGAAGACATTCAAAACAGAACTGGGGGAGAGCAGCCTCTTCAAAGGAGAGTCAGTCATTCTGTGTGGATGAAGTAAAGCTTTCATAACCTTTATTTGCTAATATGACATGACTCAAAATGAGAAGAAATAGCTAGAAACATTCATTAATACTTAATATCTAATGTATGAAGAGTGAATCTAGGAAAATGAGACGGTGCAAAAAAAAAATGCAAGAAATGGACCACAGAAAGATCCCTATCTTAAACCTTCTCAATTCAATGGCGAGTGAACCAATGTCTACTTATGGGACCTTATAGAACAGGGTAGTTTCCAAGAATGCCCTCGTGTCTTTCCAAGAGTGTAACTCTTTAGAGAGCAGAAAACCCTGTCTTTCCCTCTTAAAATGGTGTGTCATTTTCTCGTGCTGGTCTTGAGGATTGCAACCCAAAACATAACCACTAGGCTACATGGTCTTGGCAATTGTGAGTCAGACAATGACATGGTCCACTGTGGTGGGAATGACAGATTAAAATGGAATAAGTACTGTTCCCAGGGGTCAACTTTTATGAAGTTCTTTACCCTCAGGGAACTCATTCATCTAACTTTCACAAGTCCATGCCATAAAATGTGTTACATCCTTCTGCTTTTTACTTCATACTTTTGGGCTCATTATGTGATGCTTTCGCTGTTTTTGGAAGGTTGGTATACATAGAAATGGGATCAATTATTGCTCTAAATTCTCTTTTATCCATCAACGCAGTGAAAACATAGTAATCTGTCTGCTGGCGGGTGTGAGCTAGGTGTGGTGCTGCTTACAGGCAGTGCGAAGTGTGCGGTGACTCACGACATAGGCTCTTTTCCAAGATCTAATTCAATGAATTTGGGTTTCTTCAGCCCCATGAGTCATTTCCCTGCTCAGTGACTTGCATGGCAGAGTGGTGAGATAACTGAGAACTCACTCAGCCAACTGGTAGGTTTGAAAAGGATTGTGAGGAAACGTGGCCTTTTAAATACCTGGGGGAAGCAGAACCTTGGATAACATCACCCTTTAAGAACACAGTTCCCCCAAACAGGAGGAAACATCTCCCAACAGCCGTGTCATTTTCACCTTCTCACATTTCACTTGCAGCACTTTGAGTAAGAAAGGAATCTGACATCACCAGCTTGGTTTGCCCTGTCAGAAATACTGTGGGCACCCAGTCAAACAGCTGCAGTCTCTCTGCTTTGGTTCTTGTGCCGTGTGGGGAAGTTTTGTCCATGGGAGTTGGAAGGACCCCACCACTTAGCTGCTTTGTGTTCCTGGTTTACCCTGTAAGTTGGGTCCATGGTGTGTTTTTCCTAGGTGTTGCCTCACAGAAAGGCTGTGCAGGAGAACAAAACATTGCCTGGTCCTCCACCATCCTTCCAAATGTTATATGGAGACCATTACAGTATCCCCTTTGTCAATCTGTCTCCTTGAAAGTTCTTCCTTCAAGGAGAAGGCTTTCTTTGTTCCTTTCTACTTTGTCAAATATGATGTGCTTTTCTTGGATTGATCTCCCCTGATACTATATCCGAAGTAAGCAGGAGGAATAGGCAGTCTATTTCTGAGGAATTAGCTACTGAAACCCAATGAATAGCAGCTGGATTCATGGATATCATTTTTTTTGGTTATAGAAAGGTTATTTGGAAGATAAACTTGAATATTGTGTTCTTGGTGCCAAAAAACTTTCATACTGGGTGTTACTAACTGTGCTGAGGGATAAGGAAGGAAGTTGAAAATCATCTCTTATTTCTTTATCTAGTTGGGGTGAAGCAGTTAAATAAAAACTGAGATGTGGCAAAAATGGAAATTGTAAAATGAACAAAAGAAGACCCATCCTAGTGTCTCACACGTGTGCCCTCACTACCATCTTCATATTCCACATTAATGCATTTGATACCTTGCAAAGAAAAAGTGGCTGTCGGAAAAAGTGACAGATTCCATCAGCAGGCTTTTTGAAAGGCAGATTTGTGATAATCTTTCAGGGTGGCTGGAGGGATCAGGAGACTCGTGGAATAGCCATAGGGAAAGGGAGGTGAGATGGTTTTATTAGGTTTTGGGAAGGGTTTTCCTTGGTTCTTGCTTCTCAATGATGAAAAAATTCACACAACAGAAGCATTTTCATAAATTCAAGTTCCTTTTATGAGATACAGGGAAAAATCAGACATTATGCACGGTCATGGGGGCGTGGTGGTGGGGGACTCACAAGAGTTTCCTACAGGAGGTGGCCACTTCAGGGGAGCACAAAAAAAACTACGTGGAACAAGAGAGTAACAGCTCTTGGTCTCTGATTTTTATCACCTCCAACCCCACATGAGGCGGTGTGGTTGAAGGTGTTGGCCATTCTTAGTGGCTGAGGTCAGGAGCACCTGTGATGTTGTGCTGCTTGTGCCTAAGCCGTGTGCCCAGATTCACTTTCACCTGTGTCTAGGTGACCTTGGTCTGAGCACGTCCAGCTTTGGATCATCCACGCATGTGTCTAACATGTGCCTGATTTCTTTCCAACCCCTTTATTGTGACTTCTCTTGCTAATTTTTGTTTAGCTTAGACATTTGGGAGTGACAGCCCCCTCTATCCCTAATCTTCCTACCTTCCAGTTTTGTTCCCCGTGGCTGTGTAGCAGTGTTCCCTCCTGTTGTACATAAGGTGCTCTGAGTTGAGACTGATTCAATGGCATCTAACCATGGTAGCAGTAGCAACATTAGCCTGAGTACCGCTACTTATCGGTTTTGCATCTGGAAAGAAAAACAAAACAAAAACCAGTCACTGTTCAGGGGATGCTGACCTGTGGTGACCCTGAGCATGTCAGAGTAGAACTGGATTCCATAGCAGGAGACAGGTTGACTACAACATCCAGGGACTCCCCATTTAGAGACAAAAACTAAAATGAAAAGTGGTGTGTTCTGGTTCTCTCTTGCTGTACAGAGAACTATCTAAACACTTAATGGCTTAACCTAACTGCCTTTTAAATTATATGCATGATTTTCTGAATGAGAAGTAAGAGCTTGGATGGTTCTTGGATGGGGGTGGTGGGGTGGGGGGAGAGAGTTTTAGGATCCCAAGGTGCAAGCTGCAGACTTCCTAGACCCTTGTCCTGGAAACCACACCACATCGCTTCCACTCTATTCTGGTTGTTGATGTAATCACAGTCTGCCCAGATTCAAGAGACAGGGAAGTAGGCCCAACTTAATGGGAGAGGAGGAGAAGGGCCAAAAAATTCTGAGATTTTTAGTCTACTCTATAGCACAGGTGAGATCATTTTTTCCCTAACAAATCTGCCAAAACTGTTTGACAAGCCACATACCTTACTCTGGTTGGACTCTTCAGTGGCCCCCAAACGTACTTTTCCCACTTACTTTTTCCAAGTTTTCAGCTTACCTTGGCTCTGAGTAAGAGATGTTTTCATCACAATTTCCCTGCAATAGCCTGGAGCATTCCGGATGGCTAAGTGACGTAGAAGAAAGCATGGGCACTTGAGCCTAAGGACTCTTGTGAAAACATCATCTTTTGCCATCCTTAAGATCTGGAGCTAGTTACCTCTCGGACTCTAAGCTGTTTTGTCTGGCAAAGGGGATAAAGATATGAAGATTATTGCAATGTGATAGAATGAGATGCATCATTATTGGCCGATTTAGGCCCCTCCCCCCCAATGATACTTTGATGTCCTGACATTTGTACCTGTGAATGTGACTACATTTTTTTTAATCAGTTGATCGAATATGGCCATTTTAGGTAAGGTGGGTCTTAGTTATAATCCTTTAGTCTGAAACGCTTAAAAAATGAGAATGGTATAAAGCCAGCAGATAGACCCCATGTGACAGAGGAGCTTGGCCCATCCATACACAGCAAAAGAATGCCAAAGATCATCAGAAGCCTCCAGAAAACAATGCAGAGGCTCCTGAATAATAGCCTAATTTTCCTTCAGAACTGTGAGGACATAAATTTCTGTTCTCTAAAGTTCCCACTCTCATGGATTTTCTTATGGCTGCTCCACGAAACTAAGAAAATACTGAAGCAGATTTGATGGATTTGAACCATGAGCCTGATGAAGAAAAGTGAAAGTACCATGGACTGCCAAAAGAATAGACGGAATGCATCTCAGAGCGAAGGATGGCTAGATTTCATCTCAGGGACTTTAGACATGTGGTCAGGACAGATCAGATCCTCGAGCTAGTGCTCGTGGGAAAGCAGAGAGGTTCAAGCATAAGCACAACGGTGAGGATAACTCCGGAGCAGGATGTGTTTGCTCTGGTGGGCACAGGGTTGTTATGAGTTGGAACTGAAAATCAGGCCTGAAGCTGCACTGCTAAAGGATACAGTGGACAAAAGTCACAGTGAGGAAATGGCACCATGATCACGTTTGATGTCACCCCACACTGGTGATGTAATTGGTTGTCCTTTCCCACCCTTCCCATTGTTCATTTCCCCTACCACTTATCCCTGACCTGTTCTTTCACCTGGAGAAATGCTGTTCTTTCCTTTGGGTTTTTAATGGCAGTTCTTTGCATATTTTGCTATAATACTTCACTTTGTCTCTGTGAGTCACCCTTTGTAATCTTACATTTGGTTCTTTTATTTCACAATGTCTTCCATTCTCTTTAGCGCTTGTATGTTCAATGGCAAGTTTCAGAGTCTATTTTGACATTCATTTGGTCTTTGCTTTCTTTCCTGTCTTTTTAATGGCCTTTCAGTTTCTTCTGTGAAATATCTTTGATGTTAACCCACAGTTCATCCAGCTTTCAGTCATTAGTGTACTATTCTTGATCTGACCTCTAAATTTAGCTGTGAGATACTCAAGGTTGTATTTTGGCTCTTGTGCACTTGTTTTCTGTTTCTTCTCCTGCACCTTGAACTTTTTTTGTGAGCAACTGAAGGTCTGTTCTGCAGAAGACCCTGACTTTGTTTAGAGTTAAATTGTTGGGTTTCTCCATCTTGTCTTACCACAGGTATATCTGGTTCCATTCCTCTGTCTTTTGTGTGATAAGGTTTAGGAGTATGTCACCATTTATGTTGATTAAAAAGGTATCTGCATGAATTCATCTTGCAAAATTCTATTGTGATTTCCAGCATGTTGTCTATCATTGTACTCAAACTCAACTCACTGTCATTGAGTCAACCCCTATAGGACAGAGTAGATGTGCCCCTGTGTGTCTTTGGAGAATATAACTTGTTAGAGGTTACATTGTCTCCCTCCCTTGAAGTGACTTGAGGTTTCATAGCAGTTCAATTTATAATCTACTATGCTACCCAGCCACACACACACAGATTGAGTGAAAGTTTATGGAACAGATCTGTATTCTCTTGAACAATTCTCACAGAATTTGGTTCATCTTATTGATTGCAATTCCAATAATGAAAATAATTTACCCTCCTCCCTTCCTGTGTTTCCTGTGCCCATTGCTCCTTCTTTTGTAATCCTTCTGAATCTAGTCTTTGGGAAAATGTTTCCCTGTTGATGTCAAATAGTTAGTTATTCTAAGTTGTGCATGCCTTTCTAATGTTATCATATATAATTATACCTCTCCAACCAACCCACTACTATTTAGGCGATTCAGACTGGCAAACCTAGGGTTTCCAAGGCTGTAAAAAGACCATTGGAGCAATAGCCTCATTTTTCTCCCAAGGAACACTTGATGGGTTTGCACTACTGACCTTGAAGATAGCAGTCCAAGAGTTTCCAGAAACATCAGGACTCTTCACACTTATAATTGCTACACATTAATGCATACATTCACCACATGCCTGTCAGTTTGTCATACTGTGTTTTGTGTGTGGCTGTAATCCTGAAAGCTATGTCTTTGGGAGTTCAAATACCAGCAGAATCACCCAAAGTAAACAGGTTTCTGCAGAACTTCCAAACTAAGAAGAGATGGTGAGGAAGAAATAACTTGTTTGCTATTCAGTGGAATTAGCCACTGAAAACCCTATGGATAGCAAAGAAACATTTACTGAAAACCTAATGACTAGAGGTAGTGCCAGAAGGTGAGCCTCTCAGGTGGGAAGGCACTCAATATATGACTGAGGATGACCTGCCTCCTCAAAGTAGAGTCAATAATAGTGAATGATGAAGTAGAGCCTTTGACAGTAAGGCTTTCAGGAATTTCACTTGCTAGTGAAGCATGACTCTAAATGAGAAGAAACAGCTGCAAATAATAATTAGTAATTGGAACTTGGAATGTATGAAGTATAAATCTAGGAAAATTAGAAGTTGTTAAAGATGAAACAGGATGCATAATATGTTCCAGGTATGAGTAGGCTGAAATGTTTTGATATTGGTCATTTTGAATCAGAAAATCATGATTTACTATGCCAAGAATAACATAATCAAGAGAAACGGCACTGCATTCATAGTCAAAAAGGACATTTCAACATCTGTCTTGTACAATGTTAGGCTAGTATCTATCCAAATACAGGGAAGTCCAATCAACACAACTATTATTCAAATTTATGTGCTAACCACTAATGTTAGTGACAAAGATTGAAGAATTCTACCAACATCTTCAGTCTGAAATTGATCAAATATGCAATCAAGATGCATTGATAATTACTGGTGATTGGAATGTAGACGTTGGAAACAAAGTGTAAGGAACAAAGTGAAAAATATGGTCTGGGTGATATACATGAAATTGGATATACTATGATAAATTTTGTAAGATCAACAACTTGTTCCTAGAAAATACCTTTTCCAAACAATAAAACTGATGACTTTTTTACATGTATTTCTCCAGATGGAATACAGAAATAAAATTGAGTACATAGGTGGGACGAGATGATGGAGAAGTTCAATTGTCAGCAGGTAAAACCAGGTCAGGGGCTGATTATGGAACAACCAGAATTTACATTGTATGTAAATTCAGATTATAATCAGCAAGAACTAGTAGTGCTGTAAGAAGAATTTCAAGATTCACTGAAGGTATTAACCAAAGAGAAGGCTCCAGGTATTGGTGGAATACTAGGGGAAATGTTTAGCAAGCTGATACAGCACTGGAAGCACTCACTTGTCTGTGCCAGGAAATTTGAAAGACAGCTACTTGGCCAACAGACTAGCCACAAGATCCATATTTGTATACGTTCCAAAGAATGTGGCCAGCAGAATTCTCACATTATGGAACAGTATTATTGATATCACAGGCAAGTCCAATTTTGCTGAAGATCATTCAACAAGATTTGCAGTACTATGCTCATTAACAGGGAGCTACCAGAGATTTAGGCCAAGTTCAGAAGCAAAGGATATCATTATTGATGTTAGATGGATCTTAGCTGAAAGCAGAGGATATCAGAAAGATGTTCATTTGTGTTTTATTTACTATGTCAAGATATTTGACTGTGTGGATCAAAACAAGCTATTGACAACATTGAGAATGGGAATTCCATAATACTTCATTTGTGCTCACATAGAATTTGTACATAGATCAAGAGACAGCAGAACGAACAGAACAAGGGGATATCTTATGATTTAAAATCAGGTAAGGTGTGGGTCAGTGTTGTATCTTTGTACCACGTTTAGTCATCTGTGTGCTCACCAAGTGTGGCAGTTACATAATCTGTTGTCAATTTGAGACTTGAGAGTGAAAGAGTGGAGCTTAGTTTGTCAATCAGGTTGCAGCTGATTTGGAGGTACTAAGGAGATAATGCTGGAGGGGGGACACATGCTCAGTCCATATGAGACATGCTTGCTGACAAGACACATGGAACTACACTAGAGTCCTGGAGCTGAAGGAGCCGTGTGGAGACCCCTGTCAGCACTGAGATGCCTCTACTTTCACTGGATTCACAAGACTTTCCATCCAGTGGACTGTGATCTCCCTGCATTGGGCATCATTGCATGTGTTGCATGAGTCTTAAGAGGAATTTATACATTGGTATATGACATATGGGCTCATATTGGACTTATGGACTTGATCTGAGCTGGGCTGGGATGTTTTCTCAATATTCAATTGCTCTTGTATGTAAAGCTCTTTCTTATGCACATGAGTGTCTCTCTATGAATCTGTTTCTCTAATTTACTCAGACTAGCACAGCAAGTAATTAGAGAAGTTGGCTTATATGAAGAAGAATGTGGTATCAGGGCTGAAGAAGACTCCTCAGCAACTGGAAGATTACACACCTTGACTTACTGAAAGTGAGGATAGGATGGTTTGAAACACTTGCTGGTGAATATCAAGGATTATAGTCTTCAGAATGAATTACAATTCAATGTAAAAAACCCCACATCGTCACCACTGGATCAGTAGGTAACATAGTGAGGAACAAAGAAAAGATTGAAGTTGTCCAGGATTTCTCTCTGAGTCAGAACTAATCACAGCACCTAGCAACAACCTATCTGCATTAATTCACTTTCTGAAGCGCTCGTCTGAGGGAAAGGCTTTTCACATCCCTGGCAATTTGCAAAAAAAAAAACAAAAAACAAAAACAAAACCAAATTCAATTCTGACTCAAAGCGACCCCACTAAACAGAGTAGAACTGCCTCTGTGGGTTTCAGAGACTAAGTTTTTAGGAGTAGAAAGTCATGGTCTTCTGAGGAGCTGATGGTTTAGAAGCACCGACTTTGTGGTTAACAGCGCATCATTTAACCAGCATGCCACCAAGACTCCTTTTCCTGGCCGATTGTACAGAGAAATTGAATGGAGGCTCAGATTTGTCAGGTCTCTGCAAATAGATTTTGGTCTTTCACTTTAATAAATCACTTTATTGGGAGAGGGCTCTTAAAGCTTTTATAACAATTCATGCATCCATTGTATCAAGCGCATTTGTACATATGGCGCCATCCTTCTTTTCAAAACATTTTCTTTTTACTTGAGCCCTTGCTATCAGCTCTTCTTTAACCCCCTTCCTTCCCCACCCTCCAACTCTCATGAACCCTTGCTACATTGTAAATTATGATTATACTCATATCTTACATGGTCTCTGTCTCTCTTCACCTACGTTTCTGTTGTTCTTCACCCTGGAGTGGGGGTGCAATTTTCCATTGATTATTCCTGTCAGTTCCCCCTTTCTTCAATCACTTTCCCCCTACACTTATGGTACGGCAACTCCCATTGCTTTTTGTGAGGGGTTTATCTGTCCTGGATTCCATGTGCTCAAAGCTCTTATCTGTACCAGTGTACGTGCTCTGGGCTAGCCGGATTTGTAAGGTAGAACTGAGGGAAGCGTCAAAGAGCTAGAGGAATGTTGCTTGTTTCATCGGTGCTATTCTGCACCCTGGCTTTCCTTGGGACACTTCTGTGAGGGGTTCTCCAACGGTCTACAAATGGACTTTGGGTATCCACTCTGGGCCCATCCTTTCCATCCATATGATTGTTTGTTTTGGGTCTTCTGATGCTTGATACCTGGTTCTGTTGACACCTGATCACACAGGCTGGTGTGCTTCTTCTATATGGGCTTTGTTGTTTTTTTCACTGTTTTTCAGAGTCCTTTGTAAACAGTTGCTCAGAATTGAAACTGTAATACATTTCCCCCTCAGATCCTGGATTTTATTATTTACAATCCTTAGCTCAAAAGGTTAGTACACTTTAAAAAAATTATGGACTTAGCTGACATCTCATTTAGATGGCTAGTTGTTTTAAAACAAGATTTTAAGATTCCAGATTCTATTGATAACCTAACATAACCTTCTTTCCTCACCACACTTTGTATAGCATTCATAGTGTCAGTAATCCTTCTTGAGGATAAGTATTGAACAAGGTCATATCATGCAAATTGATTGTTCTTAGGTGGAGTTTATGGTTAAGTGGGAGTTCAGAATAAAAATATCTAAGTTTTGTGACAACATTATAAACTTTTTGAGAGATATTATAAATCGTCTTCAAGAGGCCTTTGGTAATTATGACAATAATATTGCTTAACTCACCGTTGGCATACAGTTTAGAATATTATTGATATAGTGGAGATATTCATATATGGGAAGACATTTTAGACTAAAATGTATGTGTCCCCACTATAGATGATGAAACTGATTGCCAAAGAAATTATGACTTGCCCAAGACTCAAAGCAGAGGGTAGTGCTATAATTTGAATCCTGACCTCTACATTTACGTTGTCCTGTACATGGAGGACTGATCCTTGGTGGCAGTCAGACCTCTTCCCTGAAAGAGACCAGAAGGGAACATGATGGCCAAGGTGGATCACCACTTTGAGAGGATGGGAGGTTTGTTGACAGGGGTCACAGCCCATCTTGTCGCCTTCTCCCTGAAGGTGAAATCAAGTTTGAAGGGAAAGGGGGGTAGGGGTGGAGGTGGGGAGCTAAGAGAGAGAGGCTGTGACAGCTGCAGTGAAATGGAAGGGAAATCATGTTGTGATTAGTAGAATGATTGTCAAGAAGCATTCAGAACCCAGCTGTGAGATGGAAAACAGAAATCTGTAGTGGAGCCACTCAGCTCAGTTAAACAATTTTTTTTTTGCCATCAGCACTTCAGCAGTCCTGAAGCAGCATATGTTATTTTGACCCTAAGTCTTCTCTCTGCCCATTCTCTGGCATATTAGCTACCATTGACCTGTCATGGTCTGTGGGAGTAGGACTAACTGAGAGGCTGATGTCCAAGTCCACTCAGAGGCCCGTTGGAATAAAGGCTTGGAGATCTATCTCCAAAAAACCAGCCTTTGAAAATCTTACAGAGTTTGAACACGACACCCATGAGGTTCCCATGAGTCAGAGGCAACGCGGTAGCAATAGCTCTGATTTCTATATTCATTCTGAGCAAGCTCTCAGCTCTCTGCTCCCACCCAAAGGATTCAGGTAAAATGGAAACCTAAGCTTTTGAACTAGGGCTTGGTCACATCAGGAGAGTGAGTCAAATTTGATGACTTTGGAGAACCGAGAGACCAGAAAGAATGCAGCTATCAGGGAGAACTGGTGCAGAGGAAGAAAGGAGGGAAAAGAGGCTGCTCAAACAACCCCAGGCACCAGATTGATGTTCATGTTCTTCCAGAAAAACTACAGGGATACCCTACTTACTGATTCTGAGATAAACTGAGTGAAATTATTCTACTCTTCCTGTCCAAAGCCGAGAGAGTCAAAGACACTTAGCAGATTCAAAGCATCTTAGAGGAGAGAAGGGAGGCAAGAGGTCAATCTCAGACCTAGCAGAAGGGATGAGTTCATGGCCACAGGTGAGCAGAAGCCATCTCAGGGGCACGAGGAAACTGATGGCAGCTTTTACCGGAGTCAGTATTGTTTTACAAATGCTGCTGATGACTCCTTAGAGAAGAATTGAAACTTGAGCCAAAGATGAGAAATTTCCACAAACAACAGGGACACCCTGAAAAGGAAGTGACTATCTGTGGATTGGGCTGGGGGATGAGCTCTATGGGACACACAGAAGTACTTAGTGGGTCAAAAATGGATCAAGATGAGGGCACATTGAGCTGGACCGAAACAGAGAACTTTCTTTTCCGCCCTCCCATTTTTCCTATCAGGGAAGTCAGAAATGACTAACTCTAAGTTCATTTCCTCCTGTGCTGTATCATTAATGTGTGAGATGTACAATTATGCTTAAGTCAGCCATATTGTAAACAACATTTAATTTTCATTCCATAGTTTCAGTTATACTTTCCAAATCCATAAATATTGTTAGGGCTAATTTCTGAACAGGATAGAGCTCCCCATTTATTGGATTCAAGATTGTAATTTCCAGAGTGAATAAAACAAGGGAATTCATCCTGTTTAGAAAATGCTGCTCTTGATGGTTTTATTCTGTTGTATGTGTGCTATTCTTTATGTTGGCATTTGCTTTTAAAAACTTGTCTCTTTTGTTCATCAGTTACATGAGATATTTTCTTCTCTATTGTTTACTGAGATAAATACTTTACCAAAATATACCACTTAAAGCATACAAGCAAATGCGTTTCTGTACCTTCAGAGTTATGCAACCATCATCACATCTAATTTTAGAATATTTTCAGCACTCCAAAAAGACACAGATTCTTATTTGCAGTCACTTCTCATTCTCTTTCCCCCGCCCTTGAGTAGATTCTGATTCATAACAACCTTGTAAGACAGAGTGGAACTGGCCTGTAGAATTTTCAAGGCGACTGTCTTCATGGAAGCATATTGAAGCATCTCTCCTCTGTAGAGTGTGCTGAGGGGTTTGAATCGCCAACTTGAGAGTTACCAGCTGGATGCTTCACCATTGTGCCATCAGGAATCCTTCCTCCCAGCCTAGGAAAATGCTACTTTTTGGTTTATGCTTATTTTCCACACTGCAGATAAGAAATCTACTGTACTGGACTTCTTTCACTTAGCAATGTGATTTCATGCTTCCTTAATGTCAGAGCATAGATCAATACATAATTGCTTTTTCATTGCTGAATACTATCCCATTGTAGGAACACATTTTATTAGTCGAGGGGCATGAGCTTGTTTCCACATTTGACTATTACAAATAATATTGCTGTGAACATTACATTCATGTATACCATTTTTGTGTAACCATGTATTTTTGTTTCACTTGGGTACGCGACAGCTAGGTATGGAATAGCTAGTCAGATGGTATCTATATTTATCATTTTGTGGAACTGACAAAGTGCTAACCATTATGATCATATGATTTCACATTTCCACTTGCAGTGGATGAGGCTTCAAATTTTTCGGAGCCTCATCGATGTTTATTATCGCTCTTTGATTAAAGATATCCTGAAAAGCAACCAAACCTTTAGTCATGGAGCCCGCCTTATAAAGATCTCATAAAGACCTCCTGTGCTCAACCAAGGCTTAACCTCTAGCACTATTGTCCCCAACTCAAACCATAGTATTTTTATGGCTTCATATTCAAGGAAGAGCTAGACAACAAATTAGGAAAAGCTGAGAAAAATTGGTGTCTTTGAAATATGATATTGGTGAAGAAAACGGTATATAAGACAGACTGACAGGAGAAGATACAAATGTATCTTCAAAAAGTACAGCCGGAGTATTCTGTGGAAGCTGGGATAGAGAGACTTCATCTATTGTACCTTGGGCATATGATCAGATGGATCCAGTTCCTGCCAGAGGATCTCCTGCTTAGTGAAATACAGGGTCAGTGGAAAAGATAAAGACTCTTAATGAAATAGGTGGACAGAGTGGTCAAAACAATGGGCTCAAACATAGCAATAGTTGTTGTAAGGATGATATAAGGCCGGGCAGGTTTTAATTTTTTTGTACCTGGAGTCACTCTGAATATGAAATGACTCAATGGCATTGAATAGCAATGACAAAAGTGGACATGAGAAAGCATCCTTGTGGCATAACGGTTCAGTACTTGGCTTCTAAAAGGTAGACAGTTGGGACATCCCAGGTGTCTATGTAGGAGAACAAACTCATGGGGCACGCCTGTTATGGGGTTACTATAGACATCAATGAGTCCAAACATAAAAACAATTGTCAGCATGGCATAAGACAGGGCAGTGTTTTGTTCTATTGACATAAGATCACTATGCGTTGGAACCAACTAGACGGCAACTAAAAGCCCCATCATCTCGAGTAATCTACTTGATTAGAAGTCTAAAGCCACCTATCAACTCCATTGGAGAAAGACTTGGAGATCTTTCCTTCAAAAAAATCAACCAAATTCACTGCCATCGAATCAGTTCTGACTCAAAGCCACCCTACAGGACCGAGTAGAATTGCTCTTGTGGGTTTTTGAGGCTATAAATATTTATAGATGCAGAAGGCATCTTTTTCTTGTGGGACAGCTGAGTGGTCTCAAAGAAGTGACCTATGGTTAGCAACCCAGCATGTAACTTTCTAGACCCTCCCTAGTGAACCATACAGAAGTTATTTTTACCCGGTCATATCACTTGGTATCAACTTGATTGTGCTTGACAGTAACAGTAATCAATCAATGACCTAAGCATGAGGATTTAGTCTCGATGTTACTTACAGCTAAACAAAACTATTACTCATGAAGCAAAATAAGGGAATTCCTTTCATTCTCTGCTCAGATTGCCCTCCATTCTAGGCCTACATGTATTGTCATCACCTACACTCGGGGTTGCCATGAGTCTGCTCGCTCCACAGCAACCACCATCACAATGAACTGGAAAGTGGATGGATCTGAGAATAATGCTCTGGCTGAGTAGGGAGGTGCTACTTGTATTTATCATTTCTTGAGTGATTAAGCCTCATCAAAAGAAGTTTTAGAGGGGAGAGTATGAGACTATTTCAAGAAATATATGGATATATTGTTAAAGTGTAATACCATCTGCCATGAACTACTTTGCAGCTGAATCACCAAAGCTACAATATAGTGAATGCTTAACCTACTGATGTTTGATGTTTGTCATTGGACTCAGTGTTCATATATGATCTTCCATCCATCACGGTCCTTTCACTTGATCAATCATCTGTGCTTCTCTGAGTTTTAAAACCACATCTTATTAAAATATGCACCATTTATCAAAGTGGCTTGAACATTAACCTTCTTCATTACATCTCTTACTGAGGTGCAGCTTTTGAAGCATAAGGAAATCATGCTACTATAATGTGAGAACCCAGTTTTATACAAGATAATGCTTTCTGCCCATGGAGTTTGAGAATTAGATATTGGCACATTTTAAAGGACATGCGCCGCTGTGAATGAATAAGCCTGTTATGGGTGGACAGGGCTCATGTTTCTTAGAACTGAAAAATCTTGAATCCACTGAACAACAGCTAGTATTGAACAGAGGAATAGAGTTGCTTGGGCTCTGTCATCAATCTGAGGAAGGTGGAGGGTGGTTAGCGCTAAATCAGGTTCACAGCTTTCCCAAGGGTGCAACACTCAGTATTTAGGATTTGTGTTGTCAATATACACACTCACCTTTGCCATCAATGTTGTTATTAGATGCCCTCCAGTGGGTTCTTATCCTCACAACTGTTCACCTGGCCCTGCACTCTCCTCACAACTGGTCTTCTGTTTGAGTGCTTTGTTGCAGCCAGGGTGTTAACCTGTCTCCTCCAGGGTCTTCCTCTTTCTCACTGACCCTCTACTTACCAAGCACATAAATGAACATACTGGAAAAGTAGAGACTAGAAAGAAGATGATGTGCTTGCCCACCTCTATTTCCACGGGCTGATTTGGTCACTAATTGGCAGTGTTGAGACTCTGAAAGTAGGGCTATCTTACCCTGACATCCCAGAGCGATACAGACAGCCCAGTGTTAACCTGAAGGTTTATAACATTGGAAACTTCTTGGGAAAGTTTTATTCTGTCCTGGAGGGTTGCTGTAAGTCAGAATTGGCTCCATGGCAGTGAGAATTTAAATTTAATTCTGTTTCTCCATTCAGGTGCTTAGCCTAAAAACATATTCTGCTTTACCAGGTCGTCTGGAAGAACCAACAAGACTTTGGTTGATTCAGTTTCACTCTCTCAAACTTGTCCCCGAAGTGAAGTCGGGGCTGTTGCTGCTCGGGGCTTTCAAGCTGACTCCGACCAACAGCTGGTTTAACAAGAGAATGAACCACCGCCTGCTCCTGCGGCGTCCTCACGGGTTTCTGCTGTTGAGCCCATGGTTGCAGCCACAGCGTTGGTCCATTGCTTTGAGGGGTCAACCCAAGGGAAATTGTTTCTTTTGGTTTAGTTTCTTTTTGTCCAGGTTCACAATGAGCAAGCCATGAGAGCTTGGGTTCTGGGACCATTTCTCTATGCCCAGCCTGGCTGTTTCTCTCAGTGCACGGTCTTTATGAGCAGACTTTAAAGCTGTAGCTAACTTTAGGGAGCCCTGGGGGTGGAGTGGGCTAGGCGTGGGTATGATCAGGTTGCTGATCATGAGGTTAGTGGTTTGGAGACTACCCTCAGTCCGACCCTGTTCTATAAGGTCTCCATGCTTCAAGAATTGCGCAGATGGCAGTGACATTTTTTGGGGGGTAATTGACTCTTCCTTTCCCTCCAACTTCAGTGTTCTTCCCACTCTCCTGATGTGGGAGCCTTTGGATGGGCCCAGACCTCAGCGCCTGGCCTGTCTTGATCAGCTGTGGCACCATCACCCTATTTCAGAGGGACATTCCCTGCTGTCTCCTGCCACATGGCTGGGGAGAAGGAAGAGCCATTCAGACTGGTAAAGCTGGACGTTATCTCACAATAGTTATACTGAATGTCTACTGGTACCTCTTACTGATTCTGAAAATGAAACAACTACTTCAGCATGTTAAAAAATGCATGCTGTGTTTATTATTTTTAAGTGTACACAGTAATTAGGGCCGGGATACTAAAGAATGGCCCAGCAGAATCCTCAGGGAGTCCACTTAATGAATATATAAGAAAACATCCTGATTAACATATCAATGATTCATGATTAAATGGTTCCCTAACGTCCGTACAAATATTTGAAAATCATAATGACTTACAAAAGGATCTGACGAGCTGATTTTTTTCCCTTTCAAAGATATTTTGCATGTAGCATTTGTTTACTGAACAAATCTCCTCTTTAGACATAATGAAAAGACACTTCAGTCCTGGCTTCGTTGGGATGATTATGGACATCCAGTTTTATGGAGTCCGAATTACTGAGATCTTGCATTTCGAGAGTGTTGAGGTGTGCTTTCCCTCTGTAGAAGGACCTGGGTAATGCAAATGATTAAGTGCTTGGCCGTTTTCAGATGGAAAATCTGACCGTTCAAATCCACGCAGAGGCACACCGGAAAATAAGCCTAGCAAGCTCCTTATCCAAATGCAGCCTTTGACAGCTAACCTCACGGAGAGCAATGCTACTCTTCATACAGTCATCAGCTTGATAGGAGTAGGGACTTGTGACCGAGAGGGGAGTAAGGTAACCTTTAAAAATTACAATGAATTGTTGTTGTTCTTAGGTGCCAGGGAGTTTGTTCTGGCCCATAGCAACACGATACACAAGAGAACAAAGAACACTACCCAGTCCTGTGCCATCTTTACAACCCTTACTTTGAGAGTCCGTTGTTGTAGCCACGGTGCCAAGCCATCACCTTAAAGACCCTCCTCTCCTTTGCTGTATCTGTAATTTACTCAATGCAATGTCTTCTCCAGACATTGGTATCTGCTGACAACATGTCTAAAGCATAAGGAGGACCCCCCAAAACTCATGATTGTTTTTCAAAGCTATGTATTTTAATTTATTTTTTAAAAAATAACCTTAGCACCTTCAAAATACTCTTCATTACACTTAATACATTTGTCAAATCTGTGCTCCCACTTTTGGAAACACACTTCAAACTTATCTGCTTGGATGGCTGGCAGCACCTCCTGCATTTTCTTTTCACTTCTTCTATGTCCTCAAACCACTGTCCTTTCATGGCCCTCTTCATTCACAGGAACAAAAAGAAGTCACATGGAAGGTGGTCAGGTGAATAAGGTGCATGGGCCAAGAGAGACATGCTGTTTTTGGCCCCAAACTGGCACATTGTTGTGGTGGCAAAAACAGTCCCCCATCTGTCACAAATCAGACCTCCCCCCTCCCTCCCCCACATATTTTTATGCTGTTTCTTTTTCCAGAACGTCTTAATAGAAAGCTTGATTAACAGTCAGACCTGGTGGAACGAACTCCAATTGCACTGGGAGTCATCATTTTCATCTGTTTGGGAAGTAGATAGCCAGCTAGAACAAGGTTTGTCATCAGTCAATATTTCACTTTCTTTGAAATGAGCAACCACTCATACACGTGAGCTTTTCCTATAGCACTGTCCTTATAATCTGTTTTCAAGGTCACAATAGTGTCTGCTGCATTTTTTTCTGGGGAGGGAACAAAATTTCACAGTTATACAACTGTTCTCCTAAGTCCGCCATCACAAAAAATGAGATTTGAGTGAAACTGTTTTTTATGAAAAATTCACTGTGACCAGAGGGAACCTTCCCAGGTGATGTTACTGGGTACACTAACTCAGAGTGAGTTGCTTGATGCTAAGTTCGCATATGTAAGGTGAAACCTTGCCACCTTTGCCTCCAAGGAGCACTCTGGCTATATTTCTGCCAAGACAGATCCGTTTGTCCTTTTAATAATCCATGGGACATTCAATATTCTTCTCAACTCAACTGTATCAAATGCACTGCAATTAAAATGAATTGATTCTCCTCCAGACTTCTTTCTTCACTGGTCTGTCTGTTTGTCGTATTCTGATGGCTCGTGTGTTGCTGTGATGCTGGAAGATATGTCGCTGTTTTTTCAAATGCCGGCAGGGTCACCCACGGTGAAGAGGATTCAATGGAGCTTCCAGACTGAGAACAGACAATGAAGGAGAACTTGGCATCTCACTTCAGAGGAAAGAGCCACTGAACACCTAATGCATATAATTAATGAAAAGCTCCATTTTAGTCAAGTTTATACAATTGCTTGGCTTTCCTTCTTAGCTTTGTAATTCAATTCCTTTTTCCCTCTAACATGTCTTTTCTCTCCAGGCTGACCTTGATCATCTTCTAGTCTAAGGACACTGGGATGTTTGGAGCAGCTGGTGAGTTTGAACTGCTGACCTGGTGGTTGGCAGCCTAGTGTATGGCCCACTCTTCCATCAGGGCTCCTCCTACAGATTTAGCTGGGTTAACATGCAGCATCTTATAAATTCGTTTTCCCCTTTGAGACATTTTTATATGCTCAAGTTTTTATTATTTTGTGCTTTCTTTTCGGTTGAGGTTCTTTTGTGTACTATTTTGTTTGCTGTTTTTTGTTGAGGGGGGTTGCAAGTTTCTTCAAATGAAATTATGATAGATGAGTCTATGGAGACAGTAACTCAATTATTTTCTCAGGGTTATGGCAGGTGAGGTTGGGGGAGGAAGTAGAGAGCTAATAAAAATGAGTACTCCAATTAAAAAGTGGGCAAAAGACATGAATAGATAGTTCACCCAAACTGGTACTCAAATGGTTGACAAGCACACGAAAAAAATACTCAACATCACTAGTCATCCAAGAAATGCAAATCAAAACAATGACTCAGTGCTACCTTACACTGATAATGAGAGCTCAATTAAAAAAATCACAGAAAACAAATGCTTGAGAGGGTACAGAGAGATTGAAACTATCATACACAGTTGATGAGCCTGTAAACATGTACAAATGTTGTGGAAAGTGATCTGGCACTTCCTAAAACATCTGGGAATGGAAATCCCATATGATCCAGTAACACCTCTGCTGGGTGTGTATCCTAAACACGGAGGAGACACAGCACAAACAGGCATAGACACTCCCAGGTTCATTGCAGCACAGCTCACAGTAGCCAAAAGTTGAAAACAGCTCAAATGTCCATCAGTAGAAGAATGGCTAAAGAAACACACAATGGAATACAATGCATTGTTAAAAAACATTTATGAAACTATGAAGCATCTCATAACATGGATGGACCTAGAGAATATTATGCTGAATAAAATCTGTCAACCACAAAAGGTCAAATATTATATGAGGTTATTACTAAAAGGACAAACACCAGCACAAAGACAGACGTCTGTTCTCAGGTCAGGTAATCATTTAATCCAATCTATGGATTAAATCCAAACAATGGGGTGGCACGTCTATCTAATGCTTATGACTCATCTATGACTCCCTTATTTGTACATCGTAAAGCCACCACTTCATTAGAGGAGGACTCACCTCAGTTGGAGGTCAGTTTTTTATTTAGTGGGTAGAGGAAAAGGGCAAAATAGTTTCTGTTGTACTGCATTGTCCCTTGGCCATGTCAAATTGATAGACACTCCTATAATGGGCTGAAACATAAGCCAAATTGTGAGGCTGGCGCAGGACCCGACAGCATTTTGTTCTGTTCTACCTAGAATCGAGTCATTAGGAGTGGGAACCAACTCCATAGCACCTGACTACAACAACAATAACAGTATGCAGGTGAATATGGTCAGTGAACTCCAACGGGAATTCAGGGCCAGAGCAGGTGGGTCTATGTCTGTTGCTGAGAAGGCGACTTAACTTTTGCTGGTGCGTAATAGTATTTATATAGACTCCCAAATGGAAGAATCTGCCCTGTATTAGCTTGCTCATCGTGCAATTTTGATTGAGTTTCTTTTCAGTTCTTTGTTACCCTGGCTGTGTGCTCTAGGCAACTTAGATGTAAAATTTTGTCTGTGTACAGTATTCTTCAGAGACCACATAAAAATTATGTGATTTGGAAACTTCACTAAGAGAACAAATTTCCACCTTAAGCACACCTAATACTGATTAAAAGGAAGGAAAACACTCCCTTTGGGAATAAACTTGAAACACCTTAGGATGAGACATAAACTCGAAAGTTAGTGGATTTGGGTTCGTATTTATTCTTTTTCAGATTGTGCGACAGTTTGCAAACCTTGCTGTTGCTATTGTCAGTTGCTGTCTATTGAGTGTTCTCCGACTGGTCAAACTTACTGCCGCAGAGTCTCATCGCAATTCTGCAGCCTGGGGTAGAACTGCCCCTTCGGGTTGCTGAAACGGTGATTGCTTATGGGAGCAGAAAGCCCCGTCTTTCTCCTGAGGAGTGGCTGATGCTTCACACAGCTGACCTTGTGCTTCTGAGCCAAAGGGGCAACGCCTACTCTGCCAGGTCTCTCTCTGACCCACAGCGGATCTGTGCTCAGCAGAATGAAACCCTGCACGTCCTTCTCCAGCCTGACAATTGTTCTGAGGATCGAGCCCACTGCTGCAGCCAGCAACACATCTGGTGGAAAGCCTTCCTCTTTTTTGCTGCCCCTTCACGTTACCAGGCCTGATGTCCTTCTACAGGGACTGGTTTCCCCTGAATGACATGTTCAAAGTCTATGAAGCAAATTCTCACTGTCCCTGCTTCTAAGGATCATGCTTGCTATTCGGGAGAGATGTTTTTGTTCTTTGGGCAGCCCACGGTAATTTCAATATTCTCTGCCAACACTAGAGCTCAAGTACATGGAATCCTCTTCAATCTTCCTTATTCAAAGCCTGTGACAGTTGAATTTATGTCAGTTGATAGTTGAATTTTATGTCAATTTGAACTTGTGTAGAGGTAGAGAGCAGTCTGTCAATTAGGTCACACCCTGATGCTGCCTGATGATGGGAGGTGTTGTCTTTTGATGAGAGACATTGGGAAACCCTCCTCCTCTCTCTACCCCTTTGTCTTCCTGCTTACTGGTGTTCCATGCCTGTCTCCAGGAATTGTCCCACATGGGCATTGGACCCAGAGATTACACAGCATCTTTTCATGTTTCCACTGATCTTGGATCAAGAGGAAGTTGTGCAATCAGGTAAGGAATACTGAATGGTTTAAAACCAGTGTGCATCAGGGTTGTCTCCTCTCATCATACGTGTGCAAACTATTTGCTGAGAAGCTGCATTCCATGAAGAAGAGTGTGGCCTCAGGATCGGAGGAGGACTTATTAACAACCAGAGGTGTACAGATGACACAGACCTGCTTGAAGAGAGTGAGGAGGACTTGAAGCACTTGATAATGAGGGTCAAGGATTGTAGCTTTCAGAATGGAGCAAACCTCAATATAAAGAAGACAAAAGTCCTCACAACTGGACCAATAGGTAACATCATGATGAATGGAGAGATGGTTGAAGTTACCAAGGATTTTGTCTTGCTTGGATTGACAGTCAATGGTCATGGAAGTACCCGGCAAGAGATCAAAGTGCACATTGCATTAGATAAATCTGCTCCCCAAGACCTCTTTAGAGTATTGAAGAATAAGGATGTTACTTTGAGCACTAAGGTGCACCTGATGCAAGCCATGGTATTCTCTATTGCACCATATGCATTTGAAAGTTGGACACAATAGGGAAGAGTGTAGGAGAATTTGTGCATTGGACTGTGGTGCTGGAGAAGAATATCGAAAATACCATGGGGCTGCTAAGGAAAAACTGATCTGAATTGGAAGAAATAAGGTCAGAGTGCTTCATAAAGGCAAGGACAGCAAGACTTTGTCTTACAACATTTGGACGTATTGTCAGGAGAGACCAGTCCCCGAAGAAGACCTCATATTTGGTTAAATGGGGTGGTGGTAAAGAAAAAGAAGTCCTGGAAAAGCTGGATTGACAGAGTGGCTATAATTATGGGCTTAGGCATAGGAACAAAAATTGTGAGCGTGACATAGGACCATGCAGTGTTTTATTGTGCTGAGCAGAGATTCGCTTTGGGTCTGAGTTGACTTAATGGCACACAACAACAAACTTAGGTTGGAATGCAACACCTTACCATTTGATCTTCCCGTGGACCCAATGTCAATTTATTCTAAATATTTAGTATTCTCTAAGTCTTAGATTGAATTCTTTCTCTGTTTTTAGGCTTTATTGATGGCTCACCTTCCTTTTCTATGTCTATCTGTTCAGGGAAACCAGAAGAGTGCACTTATGAAAACAGTAGTTGCATGAATGATTGCCTGTGTGTTAGTCTGGGTAGACTAGAGAAACAAAATAATAGACACAATGGGTATAAGAAAGAGCTTTATATATAAGAACAATTGAATATTGAAAACTATCCTAGCCCAGTCCAGAACAAGTCCATAAGTCCAATACCAGTCCAATACCAATTCCTCTTCATGCAACACATGCAATGATGCCAAATGCAGGAAGATCCCAGGCTAGTGGGTTGAAAGTCTTGATAATCCAGTGGCAGT
>PVJH01029551.1:0-25891 GCA_004026705.1 Nesogale talazaci
CCACGGCAGAGACCTCGGCGAATACCTGTGGAGCGTCTCGGCCACGCTGGCGAAGCAGCCCAGGGAGAGAAGGACCAGGAGGGCCTTGGACTTCTGGTTGACTTGTGGGGAGCAGAGATGGTCAATCCAGCGCTTCAGGACATCGGCACACTCTTCAGGGTTCAAACGGACCTGACAGGGTGAGGAAGACATTCCCCCATAATGAGGAGGAAAAGCCCACTCTCTGCCCGAAGCTCAGCTGCTGCTCACTGTGGGGTCCAGGGGCCACCAGGCGCCTCTGAGATGCTATGCAGAGAAGGACCTGCTTTCACTTGGCCCCCAACCACTGCGGCCCCTGGTCTCGGTAAGGAGACACGCAGCGGGTGGGGCAGAGGTGGTGCCCTTCGCCATCCTGCAGCCCTGGGATGGACCTCACCCTGTGGCTCCAACTTCAGCCCAACATGAGGGTGTCGCCAAGGAGGACGGTGCCATTAGGGAGGTGTGCCCAAGAGGGGACACGGTTTCCCAGGAGGAGGAACATTAGCAGGAAACACAGCCAATGAGGAATGACGTGATGTCGTGGGCGCTGCAAACCAGGATGGAGCAACGAAACTGCTCTGGGAACCCTCTCAAATGGAAAAAGAACAACGACCAAGCCACGGCTGTCGAGTGGATCCTGACGCCCCTACAGGACAGGAGAGGATTGCCCCCCTGGGGTTCCAAAGCTGTGGAGCTTTATGGGAGCAGAAAACTTGGTCTCACTCTCACAGAGCAGCTGGTGGGTTCGAACTGCTGTCATCATGGTTAGCAGCCCGATGCATAGCCACTGCCCCAACAGGGATCCTTGCAGCAACAACAAACCTCAGGACCCTCGAGTGGACGCCAACTCACAGAGGCCCTGTAAGACATGGCAGAGCTGGCCCTGCGGGTTTCCAAGACTGTGAACCTTGACGGTGTAGAGAACCTCATCTTTTGCCCAAGGAGTGCCTGGTGGTTTCAAACTGCTGGCCTTGCAGTTATTAGCCTAATGTCTACCCACTATGCCGCCAAGGCTCCTTATCCTTCCTCAACTCAAAGAGCTGTGACTGTCGCTCATGAAGAACAGGAGTGGGGGAGAGTGACGGGCCTCGTCCAGCTGCACGTTCACACCTACCTTTGCGAGCCAGGCTGCCCGGTTCCACTCGCCGTAGGTCTGCAGGTAGCGGCAGGCGTCTGCAGCCTTGTCGATCAGGCAGAGCAGCTGCACACCCTCTGGAAGAGAGGACAGCAGCGGGTGGCGCGTCACCGAGCAGTCCAAGCACAGCTGCACGTGGCTGGCCCTGCGCCTCAAGGATCTGATGGAGTTCTCTGCCATGCCCATGAGGACAGAGCCCAGTGGCCGCTCTGTGCAGGCCCCCTGGTCTGATCCCGGTCTGCAGTCCAGGCATCCTGACCGAAAGTGGCCCCGCCCCTCTTAAAGACATGGGGGTGATACAGTGACTTGGCAAAGAGCTGTGAGAGTGTTCTGATTTTCCTCGGCACGTGCAAACAGGAGACACTCCCTGGGGCCCCTGGGGAGGGGTCTGCTTCCCGGGCTCTGAGGGCGAGCCCGGGAGAGGCCTCACCTGCCAGCTTGCCATTGGCGATCATGTTGGTTGCCACCAGCTTGATGGTGCTCTGCGAGGGGCCCGACGACGTGACGGTGGTGACCAGGCAGGCTTTCAGGGAGTCACAGTAGTAGTGCTGGTTGTCGGAGCTGGTCTCCAGCAGCAGCTGCACCGCCCGGTCTGTCTGAGGAGGGAGAGGTTTTCTCGAGACTCAGAGACACTCCCTCACCAGCAGGGGACGCTGTCGTCTACAGCTGAATCTGGTCTCAAGACGGGCCCTCAAGAGGGAAGGGATGAGCCAGACGGGGTGGAGTCTAGCACCCATGAAACACATGCCATTCCTCTAGTTCTTTATGCTCCACCCCTCCCCTGCCCCCATCGTGACCCCAGTTCTTACAAATCTGACTAGACCACAGCAGCATGTACAATGGTACAGATAAGAGCTCTCCACACACAGAATCCAGGACCGATAATGAGAAGCTGTATCATGACGGTAGGAGGAAGGTGGGGGGGGCGCGGAGAGGGGGGAAAAAGAGAAACTTATACTAAGGGCTCAAGTACAAGGAAGATGTATTGGAAATGATGATGGGGCAACATATTTATGTATATGCTTGATACAATTGATGCATGGATTGCTTTAAGAGCCCCCAATGAAATGATTTATTAAAAAATCTTTTTAGTATGTGAGATGAAGTCTCACCATCTTTGCTTCGAAGCAAAAAAAGCCCCAAAAAGCAGGAGCAAAGCCTTCGGATGCCTTGCTCCCCGACAGAAACAGACCCAGAACCCACAGACAGTGCAGTTCTAGCCTTGACGCGCCACACTGCTGGCTTGGACAGGGGCTCATGGGCTGCTCACTCTGGATTTGCCCCCCATCAGTGAGACACACAAACCACAGTCCAGAGAGACCAATAGATTTCCCGGGCCTCTGTCTTTGCTTCCTTACAGCCCCAGCGGCCCACAAAGAAGGGCAACCTCTGCACTCACTTCCAGAGAGGGAGGCTCGCTGGGGCTGAAGGATGTACGGACATGTGGATCTGCTAGCAGCCCCCAACCACTTCCCTCTCCACCTCCGCCCCCCCACCCTGGAGAGCCCCCAAGTCAGACGTACCTGGCCCAAGAGAAGGAGCTGGTCTGTGCACTTCCTGGTGTGGTCGTAGGTTGACCGCTTGACTTCCTGGAGGTTCACCCGCTCCAACTGGAATTTCTAGAAAGGCAGAAAGAAAAACAAAAGAAGACAGCTGGACTATAAGATTCTGAATGACTTACAAAAACATTTTAATAAGTGCCCCTTTTGGTTGAACCTGCCAGAGAACCCAAACAGCAGAAACCCAGCAGCTGAGTACAATTTAAAAAATTAATAAGGGAAGTGTTGGTGAGCTTCTGGAAGCTGGTAGCTGAGAAGTACTAGATCAGGAAAAAAAAAAACCAACCCACACAAATCCTAAGCGTAGTGAAGCACTCGAAAAACCACACCAACGTCTCCCTGTTGACTTGATTCTACTCAGAAAGAGCTTATAGGGCCAGCAGGGCGGCCCCCAAGGTGGTGAGCGTGCCTCGAGCAGACAGTCTCATCTTGCTCCCCGGAACTGCGGACGTTCCCACAGCTGCCCGGTGCTGAACCACCCTGCCACCAGGGGGCTCTTGGAAACGCTCTGAGATTACAGCACGTGTGAAGAAGCTCCCTTGTAAATCCACAAGGGCAGATTCAAAGGCAGGGAACGAAATCTTCGCTGATGAACTCTCAAGCCAGATCTTTGGGGCGTGACTGTGCTAAGGGGCTAATTTCCACTCCAGGGTCCTCAACTCGGCCGGACAGCTTCCCAGAGGGACCCTTGTCCAGCCGGTGGTCTGAGAGCCCCGCTCTACCTGAAAGTAGGCGTTTTCACAGAGGACGTCGTAGCAGATATCCAGGGGGCTGTTCACTTTGTCCCGAAGAGCTGCCTCTGGCCGAGGGCCTGGGGCCGCCAGCCGGTCCTGGGAGAAGCTGTGCAGGTAGTGGGCGGCCACCGTCCAGAAGTGCAGCTCCGACTCGTCGCCAAAGAGCCTGCAAAGGGGGCTCTCGTGACGGTGGGGCTCCCACTGCACAGGGCTGGACAGGCTTCCCAGGGGAAGAGACCACCTTGCCCCCAGGGTGCCGAGAGCACCAAGCCTGGTGACACAGTGCCTCAGAGCCCAGCGCTTCCCACACAGCTGTCTCTTACGTGGTCTGTGCGAAGACTGACTCGTTTCTGTCAGCGCCCAAGTATTCAACAGAGCTCTAGCCAAAAGACTCCAACAAAACCCAGTCAGTGTAAACCATCACACAAACAAAACACAGGCTGAGGACCACATAACGATGCAAAAGACGCGTTTGATAAAATCCAACATCCACTCTGAATAAAAACACTCAAAAACGATTGTGATAAGAGTTGTACAAGCCCCCAATAAAATGGTTCTAAAAAATTGCAAAACAATACAAAAAAAAAAACACTCAGCAAAATATAAGGAAAATTCCTCAACATAATAAAGGCCACATATGCAACACCAACAGCGAGTACCTCACTTCGTGAAGAGAAATCAAACACACCCCTCCTTCAGGCTGGCTGGTACCACGCTTACTTAACACAGTCCTGGAGGTCTTAGCTGAAGCACCAAATCTCAAAAAAATATGAAAGGTCTCCACATGGGCACAGAAGAAACCAAACGATGTGCAGATGATATAATCTTATATAAAGAAAACCCCAAAGATTCAACTATGAAATTGCTAGCATTGAAAAATCTGGCAATGCAATGGGTGATAAAACCAACAAACAGAAATCAGTTGAACTATGTCATCCACTAACGATGACTCCAAGAAGGCAGTTAAAAGAAGACCACTTACAATAACAACTCAAAAATTAAAATATCTAAGACTAAACCTTACCAGGGGAATAAAAGACATATACAAAGGAAATTATAAAATACTTCTACAAGAAGCTAAGAAACAGACTTACACAAATGGAAGATTGTTCCAATATGCTCCTGGATAAATATAGTGAAAATGTCAATATTACCAAAAACATCTGTCATATTCAATGCAATTCTGATCCAAATCCCAGCCCAATTCTTCAAATGAATGGAAAATGAATCACCACCTTTATATGGAAAGGGAAGAAACTCAAAATAAGCAAAACACCATTAACAAAGAAAAACAAAGTAAGAGATCACTCACTCCCAGATTTTAAGATATAGCCATGGACAATCCATGGATGAGAACAGAGAACTCAAAACCATAGCCAAGCCCCTAGAGACACCTGATCTTTGAGAAAGGACTTTAAACCTATTACATGGGGAAGAGACGGGCTTTCCCAGCAGTGGCACCAGAACAACTGAATAAAGAATGAGCCAGGACCCATACTTCACTTACAAAGTGAACTCAGGCGAGATCAAAGACCTAGATATGAACACACGAACCAGAAAGACCATCCGTGAAAAAATAGGGACAAATGTAAGAGGCCTAATCCAAAGCATAAAGACAATACCAAATATTGTGAAAAATAAACCTACTATAGAAAACAAAGGAGGACCAGGGCCTTCTAAAAATACATTTAGTACACCAGAAGACTTCGAGAGTCAAAAGAACAGAGACTGGAAAAAAAAAAACCTTAGTAATGATGCGTCAGATAAAGGGTTAATTTGAAGAATCTACAGAAAATTACCTTAATAAAATGCAAACGACCCAATCAAAAATGGGCACAAGGCATGAGCTGATAATTTACTAAAGATGATATTCAAACAGCCAATGGTCATATGAAGAGCCCTAACCCAAAGCATAAGGACACTACCAAATATCACGTTCATTCACCACAAAGGAAACATAAATTAGAACAAGGAGGGACCACCTCCCACGGACACTCGACAAAATCTAAAAAGAAAGAAAAGAAAAGAACAAATGCTGGAGAGGATGTGGAGCGACTGGACAGAAACGCTCGACCATTGCTGGTGATATTTTAGAACTGAGCATTCACTGTGCTTCCTTCAGCAGATGTGCACGTGAATGCCTCATGATCCTACTTCTCTCCACTTGTCTGCCTGGTGTACACCCTCAAGCAGTGAACCACAACACAGGAAAGACGCGTGCCCACCGATGGTCGCTGGAGTGATTTCTCTAACAGTGAGAGGAGGGAAAGAAGCAAAAGCCCCGACTCCAAGGAAGGTCCACGACCTGTGGCACATTCACACAATGGAACGGTGCGCCTCCTTGTGAAACGTGATGCGTCTGCCAAAGTCCTAAGACAAATCCTGCTCAGCAAAATTAGTCAGTCTCACAGACATAAATGTTCTATGGCACATTATAAAGGAGAAAAAAATTCACACTAAAGGATAAGGTTTTAAAGACTACAACGAAGGGGCAGGGACGGACAGGAAAGGAGGAAGAAAGGATTGTGGGGGGATGACACATTGCGAAGGGGGGTTAATGGGATACAGTCACTGGCTCGATGAGCTGGGCTATACAACATAGCACACGTTTTTCTTTGTATTATATTCCATAAACAAAAGGAAGTCAGTAATACATGTATATAAAGAAAAGCAAATAAACACATTAAAAATTAAATTGAAAAGAAGCACCTTAAAGACCCTCTGGATTCCTGACCCACTGATGTAAGCAAGTGACAGTGCTAGGTGGAAAACGGCAACGGAAACAGACTTGGACTCTTCCGTGACAATCTGGTCTCACGAACAACAAGCTGCCCACCTGTGTTCTGGGCGACGCTCTGCCTGACTTGCCCTCAGCACACCGTTCAAGGAGGAGAATGGCCTCGGGAGTGGCAAGCAGGGAAAGCAGACCGAGAACTGCTTCCTGGGGAGCAGCAGGAAGGGCCTCTCTGAGGTCTCAGGTCGACAGCGGGACGGGACTGCAGGGGCTATCGCTCTGAAGCAGAACTCTGGTCCGAGAGAACCCAGGCCCCTTCCTGCTTGCTGTCTAACGTGGGATTGCAGAGAGCGGGTGGGAGGATGCCTCTTCACTGAAGAGTGGCTGCTGGCTTAGCTCTCCCATCCACGACCCGTGTTCCCTTCTCCTGTTGCCATGGCCTCAACCCACTGCATCACGTGGACTCTGACTCGCAGCCCCTCTGCAGTCAAAGTACTGAGGGTTTCTAAGGCTGTCAGTCGGCAGGAGCAGAAAGCCTGCGCTTTCTTTCAAGGAGCAGCTGGTGGTTTCGAACGGCTGACTTTGCAGTTAGTTGCCCACCTGGTAACTAAGCCTATATACAAAATTAACTGTAAGTCAAATCTAAAGGGAAAAGGTACCTCTTCTTCTAAAACCTCAAAGTCTGGCTTCACCTACAGCCCCTAAGAGGTGTGGGAAAACTGGGGAGTCTGACTCTGGGAGACACCAACCCCGAAAGTTACCTTGAGACAAGCAGGCATCTCTGCACGAGGGTGAATCCTGGGTCCAGCAAGAGCTTCTTGATGTCACTGCAGGAAGGGAGACAGCCACTTTGGATCAAGAAGGCCAGGAGATCAACCAATGCCCCTTGGAACGGGAAGGTTCCACTCAAATAAAAGGAAAGCTACTTGCCGTGACCCTGAGATTAAGCACCCCCTCTTCACGGGGCTTCCCAAGCATCAGAACTAGGGAAGCAGTATGGCTACTCTACCCCTGAGGGGCTGGACGGGGCTCACGTCCCTGTAACAGCTCCATCTTGCTCCTCTACCCAGATGCGAACTGTTCCTCCACAGGCACAGGACCTTCCTAAAGCTCATGGGGAAATGGCCCTGAGAACACTCTTCCCGTGATCTCGTGAAGCAAACCCCCGGGAGGGACAAGGGTGCCATTACAGACCATTACTTTGCTAAGCCATCAGGAACGGGGCATACTTCAGAGAAGGCGCGATTTCAAATTTCTTTCTGGAACGACTCAAGGGCTCAAGCTGTTTTTCAGTTCTTTGGCTTCGGTGACCAATAAAACATTCCCTTATGGCTCGTTCGCTCTTGAGCGGAACCACGAGCAATAGACCCTATCTAGATGGTGACCCTGGCTGTGTTCACCACCAGCTCCCGCCTGCAGACCCAGTTCTGTCTCTGATTCCTCCTCCACACACAACTCCCAGGGGCAATGACAGCTACCCACAGACGCACTGCTCAGATAATCTAGTCGATGGAAATAAGCCTCTCTGATCAGAACGTGTTCTTCTCGGGCTGCAGCCCTCTCCCCCAAGGCAACTCATCTTAACCGTAAAATCGCTCTGTGATGGCACTTCTCACGCTCGGGGCCCCATCTTCAAAGAAAGCAGACTGAGCACTTACTTGGACAGTGAATTCAACTGCTCTTGAATGAGGGTCTTTATTTCTTCATTTTCGGGATAATCACTGCAAGGGGAAAAATTTGAATGAGTCCATGACCTCTTTATTGCAAATCCTTTATTTCATCTCCAGAAACAGTCATGGGTCACGTGGCTACACACTGCGCCTTTGATCAAAATAGCAATATGCCACGCAGGAAGCTGTCAATCAGCCAGAATGTCTGCTCCGACCTCAGAGTCAAGACACCACAACAGGAAAAGAAAGTCACTGCTTTTCAAGACACGGGAGAACTGATTAACTGGTTAACAGGCTTGGGAAACGACAGGCTCTCTATTCATGTACATTAGGGCCCGAAGTCCTGGTGGTGGGTGGGTAATGCCTTGGGCTACACGGTCAGCTGTTCAAAGCCATCAGCTAGCTACCCCTAAGCGGACAAGGAGGCTTTCCACCCGGTGAAGAGCTGCAGTCTCAGAAACCCACAGCGGCAGGGCGGCGCTCTTCTCCCGGGTCACTGTGGGTCAGAACCGACTCGAGGGCATGAGGCTGTGCTAGGTGTGGTTAAAGCAGGAAGGTAACGGCTAAGTGCGCGCTGTCCTCGACCTCCAAGGGCTCCAGGGGAGAAAGCCCGGTGACATGCTCCCGCCAAGACTGAAGCCCAAACCTCCTGGACCCTCCTCAGGGACACCAAACAGAGGAGGAGCAGGGCGACAAGGGGCCCACTCAACTCCCTCTCTTCTGTGGAATCCACACCACCTGCCTGCCCCTGGCCCGTGTCTGCCGTGCACGACTCTGGGCCCAGCTTGGTCCACATCTGGAAGTTTAGGGATCGTTCCACGGCAGAAAGGGGCCCTCGGGGGAGTTCTCTGTCCTGTAGGGTCACTACGAGCCAGAACCCACTGGACAGTGGTGGCCCTTGAATAGGGTTGCTCTGTGACCACTGTCTCCACTAAGAAGGCAGGCCCGCTGGGGCTGCTTTCACGTAGAGCCAGGGGGGTGCCCAGGCCGCACTGGGCCTCCATCTGCCCTGGCCACTCATCCTTCTCCGAGGGTGGACAAGCTCCCACTCAGGCTGTGGAACGGACGCATCCACTGGAGGGCAGCAGATGCCACCCACCACAGCTTCCTCACACACCCAGGCTGCCAGACATGACCAGGAGAGGCCCACGGGAGGCAGGTCGTCAGCATGGCATTGGGGCCGAGGTCATCGCTGATCTCCATGGTGTCTTTCAACCCCCCAGCAGGTTATGAACAGGAAAGAAGAATGGGTGGAAACGACTTACACTTGAAAAATGTCCAGAGAACACTGTCCGTTCCACGGCTGGTGCAGTAAGAAGGCTTTCAGGGCCAGGGAGGCCCTGGGCACCAGGAGGTACGGGCACCACACAGATTCTAGGAGACAAGGAGGATGGCTTCCTGACACAGGCCACACAGGTGGCACAGTGCAGACTCCTAGGGATCAGGCTCAGGTGAGGCAGGCCCGCGGAGAGCCACCGTCTCCCGCTTCCCACCTGACAGGACACCCCCCACTGCGTCCCACCTAGAGGTTCTTCCCAGTGTGTCCCACCGGAGCTTGAGTGGAGCTTCAATGCCCCTCCCCCCCTTCCATATTTGTCTTTCCCGTGGGAGGAACTTCCATATCCCCAACTGGGAATGATCTATTCACGAGTTTCAGGATAGAATTTACTACACACAGTTGGGGGTTCCTGGGAGCATTGTCAACTAGTAAAAGAGAAATTTCAAGACTCTTTTGTCCACAGAATACTAGCCCCCACAGACTCTGGGTTCTGTATTTAAGAGCTAACTTGAAGAACTTCTGCATCCAGAGCCCTGGTGGCCTAGTGGGCTAGACTGAGCTATATTGGCCTAAAACAAGGCCAGCAGATCAAGACCACCAGCCACTCTGAAGAGGGGTGCCTTCTTGCTCCCACAAAGATCTCGAATGCCCAGGAGCAGTTTGCCTCTGTCCTGGAAGGTCAGCTCACTGGCAGTGAGCTTGGGTTGAGCTGAGTTTCCTCTGTGGGTGGGTTGTGCAACCAATTTGCTGTACACTTGGGTTCAGTTGTTCCTTCTATTCAATTTTAGGATTCCTTGAATTTATACTTTTAAATATTTGCATTTAGAGAATGCAAGCTCAGAGAAGCTCCTTTATACCTTCCACCTTTTTATTCATTTCCTATATATATGATTAGTTTCTGGATGGTGAGTCTGTTTGTTTTGGTAAAATAAGCAGATACACACACCTGCACATGGCTGTGTTATATGTGTGTCTTCCTCCCACACTATGATATGCAGGGACTATTTCACACGTTCCACTTACACACAGTTCCTGGAAGCCCACCCCTAGGCCTGCACGGGGACCCCTCTCCTCCTCTGCGGCAGCAGAGGGATTTGCACTGTGCATGTGCTGGACCATCTGCCTCTGGTTGGTGCCAAGAGTTTCAAAGGCATGTTGGTCACAGGACTGAGGAGTCCCAGGGGAGACCACTGGGCTCTGCAATTTGGGTCAATGTAGCATATCCCTTCTCCCAGGCCGTCCCCGGAGCAAAGGAGGACAGTCTCTGTTTCCTCTCAGTCCCATGACCCTGCGTCTGAAATGAAAGGGAAGCTGGGACTCCCTACCGATCAACTCCTGCTCGTCCATCCGGTAGCTGGTGGACTTGAGAGACAACTCCAGGACTCGGATGCACCCGTCATCCGATGCCAGGATCACCTTGTCGGACGTGCACCAGTCCACGTCTAGGATCCGGAAGGTCACATTCCTGCCACTCCGTAAGCTGCTCACCATCTGGACCTTCAGAGTCGGCGAGAAGAGGACATCGGTGTCATGCTGAACCCAAAGCCACCTGAGTCAAAGATCCCCACGAGGAGGGGGAAGCCAGAGAAACACGCTGGGTGCTGCCACCTGTACTACGGGAACACCACGGGGACATCAACTTGTCATTGGAGGCGACCCACGACAGTCTTCACTCTGAACCGGGGGGCTTGCAGTCGCTGCCCAGGTGGGCAGCTGCTCCGGCCTCTGGCCTCTCGGGAGCCTACCTCCTTAGTGTCCCACACTTCCACACCATCGTTGTACATGGTGATCAGCTTCTGGTTTCCTTTCCCTGGGGCGAAGCGGATCTTCCTCACCCAGCTCCGGTGGGTGGGGATCCCTCTGCGGACAGAGCAGAAGACAGATGGAGCCTCAGTCTGGGTCCG
Organism: Nesogale talazaci; assembly: GCA_004026705.1. NCBI lineage: Eukaryota > Metazoa > Chordata > Mammalia > Afrosoricida > Tenrecidae > Nesogale > Nesogale talazaci. The sequence goes on from PVJH01029551.1 coordinate 11,034, forward strand.
TCTGCTCTTCAAGGCCTGACCCGGGGAACCATAGCACATTCTGGGACAGGAACACCCGACAGAAAGCGCTGTCCTTCAGCAGCCCGGGTCAGTCATCTTCCTGTCCTGGCTCTGGGTGTCTACAGCTCCATCTCCTAAGACGGCCCAGGGCTTGGTTCCGGGGCCTTCCTCCCAAGGTCAGGCGCTAACCGACCTGAGGGTCCCAGCTACAGGAGGACACCCTACTGATTCGGCCAGTCAGTCACAGACACCAAGAGAAACACACTGAGGAAAAAAGCGTTTGCTCCCCATCCTCCCTGAACCAAGTAACAAAGTGCCACCGTAGCCCGTACCTGGATACTCTGCCTTTTAGATCCCAGAAATTTAAATTTCCATCCATGTCGCCAAGCACTAAAGTGTCTCCTTTCCAGGCGATGCAGGTGATGCTGCCCATGCTGCCCTGGAAAAGGACACCCCACACACATGCGTCACCACTACAAGCCTTCCTGACAGGGAAACCGCCCGGCGTGACAGCTCTACTCCGTGAGGTCGGGGCACAGGGAGTCAGACGACACAGCAGCAGTGGCCCCGCTTCTGTTCCCGGCAGGCCACACAGAGGGACGTACCCTGACCAGCTAGAGTCACGACCGTAGAGGCTGTGGTGCGACCAGCACCCTGAGCACCTGCAGTCCGCACACGTTTAACTTGGCTGCCTTTTCAAACACTGGGGTCTCAAAAATGAGCGGGCAGACTCCGAGGGGGGCTGCCAACATCCCTGCCGCCCACGTGAAGGGAGCCAGAGCAGAGAGCCCACGTCTGAAGTCCCCTCCTATCACTCACTTCAGGCCAGGGGTGGGGAGAAACTTTAAAGAGGGCTCTGCAGGGTGCTGGGGGGACTCCGCCAGTCCCAGGGCTGTGCAGGAGCAGAACCAGATGCGGCCCCACGGGGTCTGCCTTTCCAGGCACTTGCTCAGCGGTCGGCTACCACCAGAGTGCAGAGGGTGCTGTGCGGGCCCGGCTTGCAGATCCTGCGGCTTCCTTCTCACTCCCACTGCAAGGTGGGCCCTGGGCGGAGAGGCCTCGTGGAGAAGTGTCAATGCCCCACCCACCATGAGCAGGAGACCCCGGGCAGTGGATAACATCAAATATCTGCAGCCCACCAGCACAGGGCCAGGGACCACCTAACACACGGCAGCTGGCACTCCCCCTGGGAGCAGCCACCAGTCGACTACTTAAATATAAACTATTTCATCGATGTACAGTTAATTACTTACTGTACGTTAATGCATACGCATACTTCCACGCCCTTGTGCCGACACGCAGCCAGTTGGCACTCGGTCAACGCAAGCTGTGAGTGAAAGGGGTATGGGGGGTGCAGGCTGACGCCAACAACCCCAACATCGGAGCTGAAGGATCCCGCAGGCTGCAGCACCAGGAGGGAGGTTGGCAGACACGGACACCACTGCACTCACAGACTGACGGCCAGGACCCCAACGACTCAAGAGTAGCCAGGCCCTTCAGAGTGCAGCCCATCAGGAAGGGTTCTACCAGGGGACCAGCCCGCGGGGCCTTGGGAAAGTCACACTTATGGCTGTGGGGATGAAAGGGAAAAGCAGTCGATCAAAGCCATGAGGACCCATGCTCTGGGTCCCTGTGGTGCATGCCTGCTCTCTGGAGGTGACCTCTCCCACGGAGGGCAGCTTCCTGACACTGAGGCTGTCCACAACGGGCTGTCCACCCACACGGTGCCGGCTTCCTGGGAAAGGAGGGCTGTGCTCACATCGGGCGGGATCCGGGCGCTGTCCTTCACTGAGTTGCCCTCCACGGTGAGGTGGTAGACCTGCCCGTCGCCGTCCGTGAACACGAAGTGCTCCCGGGCCGAGATGAGCTGACTGAGCTCCGCCTTGCTCTCCGCTTCCTGCAGCAAGCTTCGGGACAGGGAAGAGCAAGGTACAGGCATGCCCCTCTTCTTTAAAATGACACCTACGTGGAATTGGCGCAATCCATTCATAGGGGGCCCTCAACCATTAAATTAATTAAACCAATAAATAAACGGAAACGAATCTCTGTCCAGTGATGAGAAAACACAAATCCTTCCCCAAACAGTCAGAGATATGGAGCCACGGGGCCTGGGGTGTGTAGTAAGCTACAGCGAACCCCAGGGAGAGACCCTGCTGCGACCCGCCTGGCACCTCCCCACCTTCCTCTTGGAAGTGTGTCCTAGGGAGAACTACCTGGTGGGCCTGGAAATGGGCTTTGGTTTAAGATGTCCATTTCCTTTGGTGCCCACCCAGGGAGGGCCCTATGCTTCCCTTGGTGCCCAGTGAAGATGCTGAAGCCTTGGCACAGAAGGGCACTACAAACAAGTGTCCTCCCACCGAGTGCTGACAATGTGGCCAGGCCTGCACCCGTCCCCTGGCCATCTCGCCCCTCTCCCCCACCCAGCAAGAAGCAGCTTCTGGCTCATCTGGAGAGATACCCAACCCCACAGCCCAGAAAGTTCGAGAAATGGCGCCAGCCGATGGCGCCTGTCAGGCCGCCAACAGTGACCAGCGGCAGGGTGAGGGACAGCGTGCCGGACCTGATCACGGAGGACTCCACGATGCTCAGCTCCGCATCCGAGACCACGGTCTGGCGGGCCATGGCCTCTCGCGTGGCCAGCTGCTTCTTTCTCAGGCTCTTCAGGTTGTGTGATGGTGACCACTCCTGGCAGAAGACAAGGCCGAGACAGCAGCTGGGGCTTCTCCGCCTCTCAGCCTCCCTCCAGAGACTGCCCTTGCTCAGTACCGTGGCCTGGCGGGCAGTACTCCCCCACCACATGGGGAGTCAGTGTCTCCTTTAGCACTGCCCCTTCTTACAGTTGGGCTCCACTACTCCATCTCTGAGCTCTGGGTGGCAAAGTTTAATGATAGACTAGTCATCTGGCAAACCTTGGAAAGGTCTAGCCTTTTGGTGCTTATTCTCCAGATGGAATTCATACACTTACCTATGCTATGTCCGACTGGGTCCCCTCTGGGCAAGCCTCCCCACATCTCTGCCTCCCCTTGGGACACAAAGCTAGACAACTACGCCTTCCAAATCGGCGTCCATTATCATGCCCTGGTCCACAAAAAAACCTCTCTAGCCTCACCTATTCTCTTACTGCAGTACGAGGTGCAACCATCTAATCTGGTGTCTTCTCACAGGTGCGTGTTCTGTTTTAATGTGGAGTTACTGCACTCGATGGCGGTGGGTTTCTGGTTCTTAGTTCCCTCAGCAGAGAATACCCAGCTTGCATCCCAACGCCCAGCAGGACAAGGTCATGCTGCTGACGCTGCCCTCGTGGGTGGCCCCGAGGAGCAGGAGCAGAGTGACCGGGGCAGAGTCAGCCTGTGTCTGCCCACGCACGGCTCTTTCATCCCGGCATGTCTGCACTGGCTGGCATGCTTTCCGGCAGTGCACCAGGATGCTGCCACCCTGTGATTGCTGCTGCTGCCGCTGCCTCACAGGTACAGGTGTCTCCTGCATATCCCCCTGGCATACACCCACAGCCAAGAGCCCAGACCCATCTCCAGTGCTCCCTGCCCTTTCCAGTTCCCTTCGGGGTCCCCGTCTCCTCACGGCTGGATGGCAGACCTTCCCTGAAAACACATCCCCTCAGCTGGGCTGGTGCTGACAGCATTCATCGGGAGATGATCAAATTCCCCCCAACCCATTTGATTTGCACTGATGTCCTCTCCTGGCAGGTCACAAACCATCCTCCCTCTGTTAGCCTGCTAATGGCACGGTTTTGCATACTCCCGTGCAGGGCTTTAACATGGCGGCAACCTCTGTTGTACAAGGTGTTGAAGGGGAGGCCGCTCTGTTCTCCCTATCTCAGGGCCATCATGCCAACGCTGATGCGTGGGGGCCCTGTGCCATGGGGTAGAGCTGCCCCTGGGGGTGCCTGAGACCGACACTCTCACAAGGGCAGAGAGCCCCATCCCTCCCTCAGAGTGGCTGGTTTCTAACTACTGACCTCCCACGTGGAAGCCCAGCAAGTGACCACCACGCCGTTTTCCAGGACTGTCCAGGCAGCACTCTGTCCTCCCCAGTGAGCTGAGCGCCCCTTTATGGGCTGTTACACTCCCGGGTCCGCGCAGGTCAGGGTCTGAGCTCTTCATTACCTTTGTCCAGATCTGCTTGCGTAGCAATGCAATGCTGACTTTCTACCCTGCTTCTCAATGTGAACTCCTCGCTGGGAGGGGGCACTTGTATTTCTGCCTCCTTACAGGTTGACGTTAACGACTCGAGACCTTGTCTCTTTCATGAACATTTTTCAGGATCCTCAAAACACCCCAATGACGTGAACAGCAGGGGAGTGAAATCCGGATGGGAGGTGCACCGATGCGAATCTTAGGTCAGTCCATCCAAGGAAATGAGACAGACCTGCATCTATCTCCACCATTCACTGAGAAAATGCACCACAGCAAGGATGTCAAGTCAAACTCAAGAGGAACATTTACCACAGATGAGGAGGCATCCATGAGCTTTCGGGGCACGTCTCCATGAACGTGTGCAGCCCCTTTGTAGACATCCCAAAACCAAGGTCTTAAATGGGAACTTACCAAAGCGGTGACTGCTGGGAAGTTTTTGGACATTTCCCTGAGGAGGGTACAAGTCCTCACGTCCCAGAGCTCCAGGGGTTTATCTTTGAAGACAACTGCCAAGTACTGTCTAAAAGGAACAAAAGTACAAACATAAGGCCATTTGGCAAACTTTTCACCCCTTCAGTATCTCCGAGCTCCTGAGGCTGCATGTGGGCTACCAGCTAGCTCCCAGAGCTAAGAGTGAGGGCCACTGGGGGCACACACACCTGCCATGATCGGGGGCCACTGGTCAGAGGAACAAGAACAGGCCTCCGCTCAAAGACTGGCACCACAGTCCTCTCACACGTGACTCAAGACTAACCCCATTTATCTCAATGACCTGACAGGAGGATGGTGGCAAAATCAAGATCACTGTCGTCATCCTGTCAAGCCTGGAGGAACTACCAAGTGGAGGAGACTGTGAATACAATCCACCCACCTTCCACGGGGCCTAGGTGACGCACGACCACTGTGGAAACTCAGACACGCTCCATCAACAGCCCTGGCACTAAAGACGTATGACAGAACAGGAGCATCTTCCAAAATGAGGCAGACTTACCAAAATCCCTCCAATATTTTAAAAAAGCAAACCTAAGTATAACCCAGGGAAGAGTTAACTATATAATGAAGTTGAATTAAAATGAAAACACGTGATCCAGATGTATTTGTAAGCTTCAGTCCTAAGGAGCTGGAACAGAGCTCACTAGAAAACAACAGAAGGAAGCAGAAGGAAGAAACTAAAATGAAAAACAGCTGTCAGGGAATTAAAAAATAGAGAGCTTCTAAAATAAATAAAAGCAGGCTCTTTCAAAAGACTAGTAAAATTGGCCAACAGAATTTATTGATAACAGGAATGAAAGAGGCATCAGTAGAGAATATACAGACATTAGAAGGGTAGTAAGAGAAAATATGTGCTTACACCAATAAACCTAACAATCTTAATAAAATGGTCAAGTTCCCTGAAAGATAACTTCTAAAGTTCACAGCAGAACACAAAGCAAACAGCCTTACAGCACAAATGGGCCTGAGAAGTCCTACGTGTGAATGGAACAATTCTACTTTACAACTTTCTACTAATTCTGAGCCCAGAGGGTTTCGTTGGTCAATTCTTCACACTTAAAGAAGAAATAATATCAATTCTATCCAGGCAAAGAAAAATGGAGGGAATACTACATTCTGTAAGATCAGATATTAAACACACAGACATGGGTAGGACATGAAAAGTAGTTCAACACATCTTTCATAAGTAGAGAAGCAAAAAATCCTTAATAAGATATTCGCAAATTAAATCCAAATACATTGAAAGAACAATACAACCTGACCAAGTGGGGTTTATTCTAGAAATGTAGGTTTCCAATAGTTAAAAATCAATGTGGATGCACCATATCATCAAACTTCACAACAGAAGGAGAAACAAAAACCAAACATATTATTTCTATAATCACAGGTCAAAGTTTAATGTCTACTTATGAGACAAATTCTCAGTAAACTATCAATAGAAGAGAACGCCCTTGATCTAATAAAAGGCATCGAAGAAACTCCAAAACCCCACAGCTGACATTACAATTAAGTGTTGAAAGACAGTTTTCTCCCTAAGATGCAGGAATTGATGCCAGTTTTTACCATGTCTCTTCCACACTAGCGGGACTGGCAAGGCAAGAAGGGAAGAAGACAAACACAGCCAGAAAATGTCCCTTATTTGCAGACAACATGGCCATCTACATAGATAATCCCAACACCAAAGAATAAAAAAATAAATACAAAAGCTATAAGGACTAGAGGTCACAATATACAAATCGATATTTAAAAAACAAATATATTTCAACATATAAGAAACAAATAGAAAGCAAATGTAAAAACAAAGAATGTATAATACTCAAACACTGAAAATGATAAAAATCTGCTTAGAAACAGAAGATCTAATTAAGTGAAAAGATATACCATGTTCATGAACAGCAAGACTCAATATTGCTTATAATAATAATTCTTTTTCAAGTCATCTATAAAGTCGATGAATCTCAGGAAGCTCGTTTAAGATAAAAACTGACTAAATGATTCTCCCCCCCCCCCCCCAATGATTTTATTGGGGGTTTTTACAGGTCTAACATTCAATACATTATTTGTATCAAGTATATTTGTACACATGTTGCCATCTTCATTTCCAAATATTTTCTACTTGAGCCCTTGGTATAAGCTCCTCTCCCCCACCCCCTTTTTTAATGAATCATTTTATTGGGGGCTCATACAACTCCCATCATGATCGAAACACACATCAATTGTATGCAGGCCATATTTGCACACCTGTTGCCATCATCACTCTCAAAACACCCACCCCTCCACTAGCTCCCCATATTTCTCTTCCCTCCTCCTCCGACAAACCCTTAATAATTTACAAATTGTTATTACTTTTTTGTATCATACACTGTCCAATGTGTCCCTTCACTCACTTCCCCATCGTCCGTGCCCCAGAGAGGAGGTTATATGTACATCCCTGAAATTGGTTCCCCCTTTCTATTCTACCATCCCTCCACCAACCTAGTATCACTACTCCCACTACTGGTCCTGAAGGGATCATCTATCCTAAATTCCCCATGTTTCCGACTCCAGTGTACATCCCCTGGTCTAGCTGAATTAGGATGATAGTGGGTGGGAAGAAGCAATTAAGAACTAGAAGAAAGCTGCATATTTCATTGTTACTACACTGTACTTTAACTGGCTCATCTCCTCCCTGCAACCCCTCTGTAAGAGGATGTCGCTTCACCTATTGAGGGCTTTAGGTCCCCAATCTGTACTCCCCCCATTTATAATGATATAATTTTAGTTCTTTGATGCCTGACACTGGAACCCTTCCACATCTCGTGGTCACACAGGCTGGAGTGCTTCTTCCATGTGGACTTTATGGCTCCTGACGGGATGGCCGCTTGCTTACTCAAGCCTTTAAGACCCCAAAGGCTCTATCTCTTTATAGCCGGGCACCACCAGCTAATTCTAATATTTATATGGGGAGGCAAAGAGCCTAGAAAAACCAAAACAATTTTGAAAACTTTTAGGGAGGTAGTGACTTACATGCAGTTTCTATTCTTAGCAATTCTGCTTTCCATGGTCTTTGGACCACAAACACTAGAAGAATCACTAGAAGTAAATGGTTCTCAATTATGATTTTAGAAATTTAGTTTTTGATAAACCCATGCTGTGGTAAGAATGTCCGAACAATTTCCCCAGATGGTAAATAATATTTTCATTGGGAGGGACAGGCATTTACATTAGTTCGGTCCTAATGGATCAAACTGGGTCAATGGTTTTAAATTAAGGGTGGTAGTCATTGTACAATTACGCATCATCTAATTGAATTATGAGCTCTTATAATACCTCTAAGAGCTCCCAATAAAATTATTAAGAAAAATAAATGCCCCAGTTCATTCACACAAAAGTTCCTTCACTTCTTCAGTGGTGCAGAATAAAAAGTGGGAGGAACTGTAGTTTGGGGATCAAAGTAATTCATTTGATATGGCTACCCACCACCATTTTTGAACAAGAGAAGTTCTACAGGCATTGCAGCACACGCCCACTTGAAGACACTGAACCCAAGCGATGCTGCTTTCGGTTGACACTTACTTCAAATGAGACACTTTAATCATCTCGATGGGTGGCTCGTCGTTTCCTCGGTCTCCACGAAAAGCAGTGCTCCGACCTTGAGGTGCAAACATCAAGGGAGGAGAAATGCACATCAAACGTTTACCAATCAAGACATGATAATCCGACCAAGACCTGCGCCCTCCGGTCTCCCCATTTGCTCTTTCTTTCCTTCTTAGCGATCTCTAGTAATAACGAGTGCTCCAAAAAGGTATTACAACAATTAATATACTTAAGCTTAAGTATTTTTAAAAGGGTATTTTTATCTATCAAGAGTTTCTTGAATTCACTCTGTGGTTTCTTTCAAGTAATTTCACTGTAGCCCACTAATATCAATTACAATGTTATAATCAATACTTGTTTTAAAGTAATAAAGAACATTTCCATGCTTACAAATACTAGCCAGTGAGGGAAAATATCCTTCAAAGAAGTTTTTATGACTTAAAGCTAGAGAGTGTAACTACGGTGATGAAGAAGGCTGAAAAAAAACTTGAGTTGGTTGCGATAAAGCATCAAAATGGTCCTCGTAAATTAAAAAACACAAAAGGGAAAATCTACCTTGTTTCTGAACCATCGTTATCAGACTCTGTTGCCTTAGGCCCTGAGAGAACATATACTCCCTTCAGACATGTCTGCCTTGCCCTTCCCAACTCAGGGAGCAAAGCCACGTGTCTGTACCCACAGACTGAAAGGCTCCTTGAGAGAAACCAGGGACAGAGAGAGAACTCAGTCCTGTAAAGAGAAAGCTGTAAAAGGCAGGCTCTAAGTTGTCTAGCATCCCCAGATATATGCTGACTGGATAAACACGCAGGCCCATGGTTCTTGTTTTCAGTGGATGACACCTGACAAAATAGCACATCTCTGGAGGACTACACCACTGGAGAGTGAGCCAGTGCCGGCTTGTAGCAAGCCAGGGGTCTGGAGGTCAGTGTCACCGGGGAGGTCCCTTTCTAAGTGCCTGGGGGGCTGGGGGCTGGGGGGAGGCGGACACTGGACTAAGGCAAGTTGAGGGCAACTCCTAACTAAGAACAGCATTAAGTACGAGACTGTGAGAGAGCAATCGTATGTATAATTTATGCAGACGAAAAAGGTACATAGAGCTTATGGGCCAAAATCATCTCTGGAGACCAATACTGCCATAGCATTATAGAGAAATTTGCCATAATTATGTCTGAAAATCTATTTGGCATCACCCCCTGGCTGTACAATAATGTGAAACTCTCACCATGCTGTATTTTCCAGATATCTATTTTGAAGTACACTCATTTCTGGGTTTGTAGCCATCCTGAACAGATTACTTTGCTGAAATGCTTCCTACTGCACGGATTTTAAACTCTGAAATGAAGTTTCCCACTCGGCCAAACAAGGAGCCATTAAGTATTTAAAACTGGGGGCATTTCAAAATAACCCCATGCCTTTCGAAGCTTCAAAAGATTCCTACAAAAATCAAAAAGTTTAAGAGATGCTACCAATGTCTAAACACAGATTTATGTAAAAACTGGAACTTCCCGCTATGTGTAACAACACACTGCAAAGAGAAATGGCTTTCTTTCTTTCTTTTTTTTTTAACTAATCAGTCTGTTTAGGCTAAGGCTGTTTCATTTTCTCATGCACTTGTGTGAACAAACTTCCCACACAAACAGGGACAAAGCTTCTTTTAGGGCAATTATTAAAAAATAAAATATTAGGTAGAAAAACCAAAACCAAAACCCACAGTGGAAGAAAGTACTTTAGAACATGTTATATAAGACATGATCAATAAGACAAAGAAAAAAAACAAAAACCCACACTGAGTGCCATGGAGTCATGCGGACTCGTGGCCGCCATACAGGCAGAACAGTGCTGTACCCGTGGGTTGGGGCAGACTGTGCCTCCTCGGGTGAGGAGAAAGCCCCAGCATCTCCCACAGGAACCATGGACCTTCAGAGTACCCCCCGCCCCCCACAGGACGCCAGTGTTACAAACAGTGAACTGAACAATCGCTGCACAGACGAAGCATACAGACCTGTGGGCAGATCCACCAGCTGAAGCTCGTTTCTCACCAGCCCCATGTTGTTCGGTGTTGAAGTTGCGAAAGAGAGGAAGCCAGTCAGACTTGTCCACTCAATACCTCTGTGGCAAGAAATTCAAAACAGGATGACTCGCATCTACTTGTGTCTGAAAAGGTTCCTTGTAAAATCATGTGTTTGCTGCAGCCCCCGTTTCGAGGATAGAAAGGCAATGAAGAAATCACACTAGCTGGTCTTTCACTGGGGGGCCGGTTGCTATGGTGGAGCGGATGTGTGAGTTGGTGCCGGCGAGCCTGGAGGACAGACGAAGGCAGCCCGCTCTCCAGGTTTCTGAGGCTGAAACCTTGATGGGAGCCAGTCGCCAGGTCTTTCCTGCAGCAGATCGGCTGGCGGGTTAGCAGCTGAGCCCGCTGCAACACGTGGGATCACAGCATGATCAAGACCCTCCAGATGTGAAGTTACTCTAATGAAAATGTTCCCCTCCAGTCAGCGTGGCCTCTGTGGCAGTAAGTGACATTGGTGTTGGGGGACTCCACCTCTCCCACGAACCAACCTGCAGAGCCAACCTAGGCACAGCTTGCAGAGAACAGATTAGCAAAGGAGTTCCGAGGTCAGGGTTCACAGCAGCATTACAACAACTACAAAAATCCACCCAGGGAGAGGTTTGTAGTATTTTCCAAGTCACTTGACAAAACCATAAAAATATTCTGAGCAAACTGCCTAGAGCTGGGTGCATTTTAAATAAATTTCTAGTTGATTAGTTAGAAAGCAGAAATCAAGAGTCTGAGAGGTTGGATTTGGAAATATGAAGAAATAACCACTGGTCCATCAATTGGAGAAACAAAGCAAACACTTCGATAGACACACATCACAACCTACAACCTGATGCCAGGGGTTTTCGATTGGGGAAAGGAGCCCTGGTGACATGGAGGATTACTGTAGGGCTGCTCACCAAAGAGCTAGCGGTTTGAAACCACCAGCCTTCACAAAAGGAAACAGCAGGGGTCTGTTCCTGTAAGGACTGAGAGCCTTACCAACCCCCAGGGGCTATTCTACGGTAGGGCCATTGTGGCCTATGGTAGTGAGTGAGTGACTTTGGTGTTAGAGGACTCCACCTCTCCCACTGACCAACCTGCAGAGCCAATCCAGGCATAGCTTGCAGAGAATAGAGCGCGGAAAGTGGATCACCACGGGGGACACCACTGTGAACACATCAAAACCATGAGGAGGAGGGTGCTGTGCTCACAGAATAATAGGGGCGGGATGGCAGCATGGCCCTTTCCAAACCTCTGCCCAACAGCTTTTACTAGACAAAACTGTAAAAACCACAGTGTCTGCAGCCCTTAGGAGGCACTGTGACAAACTGAGTGGCCTGTAAGGCCTCGCATATCGGCCATCTAGCTCAGCCCAGAAAATGCTAGGCCCTGAGTTAGTCCACGAACCTGTACTCCGAGGGTGGCTAAAACTGAAACATGGACTCCACCAAACGCAGGCACGGGCCTGGAGCTCTGGGGAGACCCAGCCACTGCAGGTGAGAATGGAAACGGGTGCGGCACTTTGGGAGAAGTCTGCAGACAGAGGCGTGCTCTGTGGCCCTGCAGCCCTGATCCCACATGAGGAGGGAAAGCACTTCCAGGCGTTAGCCTGCCTGCGTTTGCAGTGGCTTCCTTCACAATTGCCCAAACCTGGAAGCAAGCAAGACGCCCTTCACCGGGTCCATGGAGAGGCAAACAGTGGTGCATCCCGAGGAGGGGGGAATCTAGTGATGAAAATAAAAGGCCATCGAGGCGAAAAGACACAGAAGAATCCAAATGGGTACCAGTAATGAGAAAAACACAACTGGTCTGAGTCCAGACCAGGTAAGAGGGAGAGCAGATCCCGAACAGGTGGAGTCCACGACATTTTCAGGACAATGCAATGGTCCTGGGGGGTAAGTGACACTGCAGTTGGCAAAACCCCCCTGACCATACAAGACCAAGAGGGCGCTCTCATGTCAGGCACAGGGAACAGAAGACAGCCCTACTTATAACTGTCAAAAGGTCAACTTTGGGAAATGGAAAAGCTTTCCACATAGATATATCTCTGTACTCCAGAAAGTGAGCCCTGAGTCCGGCAAAACACTGCTCCGGGGCAGATACAAACTGGAAATAGCCGGGTCAAAGGCTGACCGCACTCTCTGAGCTCCCCCGTCCTGGCCCCAGGCACAGCACACAGCGGCCAGGCCTCAAAACCAAAGAGAAGGGCTTGCAGCTCTGGGTCTTTCCTGACTGATGAGAAAGACACTAGTGAGACGCATCTGTCACGAGCAGCCCAACCACGGGGTCTGCACGGGCCCGAGAAGCAGAGAGGACTGGAACCAGGGGCAGAAACCGCATGGACCACTGGAGTTGCATCAGCAGATGCAGAAACAGAGCAGCCAACGTCCGCCTGGACAGCGTGGCCTTACAGAGCCAATCGTCTGCATGCATCCTGGAGGAGTGGCTCGGTTGCTGGGCAAGAGCATTCATTCCAGTGACCAGAGAGCTCTCAAGACAGAAGGTGTCCCCCAAGCGTCCAGGCAGAGAAGTCTGGGCGGGAGTCGGCGCTCAGGGTGCCTGCCCTCTCAGCTGAGGATAGGCGAAGGCACTCACCTGACCTCGCATGAGTGGACACTCAGCTCCTTGTGCAGCAGGCCGCCGGTCAGGTGGTATACCAGGATGGAGCCGTTGCCAGTGCCTGTGGGGACAAAGCAATGGGACAGCTTCAGCACCTCGAGATCCTCGAGATCTGAACTGCCGGATGGAATATCCTCGTATCACGACGGGGCCTCAAAAATAAAAACAATAAGGGGCTGAGCCCTGGTGGCGTAGTGGTTGTGCACGGGACTGCGGCCCACTGGGACAGAGGTTCAATTCCAGCAGTGGAGCTGGGCCTCCTAACTCCCACCACCGGAGAGCAGTGATGCCCAAAAAAGAAAGAAAATAAATACAATAAAGACTGGGCCTCATCTCAGGGCCATGACAGTGGCCCCCAATCCAGAAATACCTCTACACAAGGGTAAAGGAAAATAGGGCGGAACTTGTAGCATTCAGAAAGAAGCCTGCATCCAGCCCTGGCTTGGCCCTAATTTTAAAGGGTCAATTATTTTGTCCAACTCATCCTCCTTCTGAGTCTTAAGGTGGGCAGCATGCCTTAAAATCTACTTAGTGGAGATTAGACTGGCACTGAGTGCTCTCAGGCAGCACCCAGCATGTAGGAGCAGGAGTCCACTAGGCAATCTTATGGCTCAGGTCACAGCGATGTGCCTAACTTTTCATTAAAAGGGCCATGGGCATACTTGAAAAGGTAACGCCTCCGGCCTTCAAGATGTCTTTAAAAGTGAAGGCAGGTGAGTGCAATACTTGCTTGTGCAGTATTTTCTCACTGCACGTGATTGAAGATGACAGAATGCATTCAGGCAGCACCACAGCATGGAAGCCAGCCACCAGGCAATCTCTACCGTAGCACACTCCTACAGGCAGTCCTAGAAAACTCAGGCAAAAACATTCTGGGGAAAAATAAAAATGACAGGACAGTGTTGGCTGAGGTTTCTCGCCGCCCCCACAATGGATGAACTTTGTCTCCAATCCAGCGGCTGGTAGGTACACTGTGAGCCCCTCAGTGACAGTGAGAGCAGGTCCCAACCCCCAAGGGCCACACTGCGGACACGGGATGTCAGAGCTGAACTCTGCTGCTCTCCCTCGCGGCTCTGCAAGCACACACGCACAGCCGCGTCCCCTAACTTTCACCGTGGGCACAGCTCACTCACTTCAAGAGGAGGCAGGAGATTCCCTACACACCCCACGGGGCCAGGGACGCAGTGGCTAAGCCCTCAGCTGCCAATGGAAAGGTTGGTGGTTCAAAGGGACCCAGAGGCTCCCGGGAGGAAGGCCTGGTGGCCTGTTCCCGGAAAGGCGCTCGCTGAGCACGCCCTGGGTGGCAGTTCTGCTCTGTCACGGGGTGCTGCGGTGACTCAGAATCAGACTGAGGACGTGGAACAACCACAGAGACCCACAGGGTGGCTGATTCTACAGTGACCTCTCAGAACCCGACAACACTCACCCTAACTGGTAACCCAAGGAGTTCAGTAGGAGGCCACCGAGGCTCAAGAAAAAACTGCAGATTTATTCACATGAACGTGGGTCCAGGAGCCACTGAGCCTTGAAATTCAGATCATTTCCAAAAGGGGGCGGAAGGGAAACGAAGAGCAGAGTGTCCTACACCCACAGTGCCCGCAGCGCTCGGCTGGCAGCCACCAGAGCTCTGTCGGGCACAGAACAAATGTGGCTGGCCGTGTGAGCGAGCGAAAAGATATAAATCATATGAAATATATTGCTTCTCAGAATGCTAGAGAATGTGTTTAATCTGAGGTTTGACTTCACTATGAAATTAATGTGGTAGCAAGTTGAAATAAAGACTAATTTTTCTATGTACAGTATGAAAAATAAATCATTTTGTAGAGACGATCACCACTGGGAACAATGCTGAAGACACAATTCTTTGGGGAGGAAAAGCAGCGCTCCTGCAGAGTCCTTAACATTGACAACATCATTTGTTCAGAGACCCTGTGCAAACTGGCTAGCACAGGAGTGTCTCGGGGGGGGGGGGGGGG